>BACB01003213.1:0-13482 GCA_000338015.2 Ganoderma multipileum BCRC 37180
GGCACCGAGGCGATCCTGCCGACCTTCCGAGAGATCTTCGGGACCTCCGGACGCACCCACGTGACCGCATTCTGCCCTTTTCGGGACGACACGTCCTCTGCCACTACGATCTTCCTGTGCTCCTCCGCTTCGAGTTCACGTTTGTTCCTGCTTGATGTTGATTCGTGGCTTGTTGCCGTGGTTTGAGGCCTCCGGGCACCCTCTGTTAGAGACTTTTTCTATTTTTCGGACCTTCTTACATTTTCTTCGAGTATATCGGACGTTTTGGGCGCGGTCCTCGAGGGCCCGTTGTATCGTGTATATATATCTTTCATCTTAGTTCCACATACAGCTTTCGGCACCCCACAGTGCGGATTTCATCTTGTGCGAGGCTCGCGCTCGTTCGGTTCGACTTCGCCTGCACCCTACTGCTCACTCACACCTCTCTCACTCGTCTCGTTCGTCCGTTTGCGCCCACGCGGGGTTAGCGTTCGTTCTCGCCTTCATCTCACTCGCTCATTCACGCCTGCACGGGGTTAGCGTTCATTCTCGCTCGTCTCGTTCGTCTCGTCCGTCGCACTCACGCGGAGTCGCGCTCGGAGCCCGCTTGTATCCGTTCGTCCCCTTCGTTTCCTCCGTGCCCTTCGCTTCCCTCCGTCTCTCTCCCCATATCCCTCTCTTTATTCCTTTTCCTTCCCCTCCGGGTTGTTGCCGACACCTTCGGGTATCCTCGAGATCCGACTACGCCCTCGCACCCTTCGGTGACGGACTTAGCCTTTCCCTAGCTCCCTTACGAGCTCAGGCCCTCTGTCAGCGTATCATTTTGGAGCCCACCGCGAGGGGCTTCAGTCGGCTGCCTTCGAGATTGCCCGATCACTCGCCGACGATCTCGAGTTCATTCTCTACGCCAACCTCCTCGCCCAAGAGGTTCAGCGTACCCGAGACCGCTTCGGGACGTTGATACCGTCCCCTACGACATTGCCGGAAGATACCCAGTCTACCACGACCCCGAACGAACCCGAACCCTTGTTCTCTCCGCTTCCGTCTCCGCCGTTCGAGTCCGGTACTGTCGCACCACCCGCGACGCCTGACCGCGCTTTCACCCTGCTCGGTTCTCCGGAGACCACCGTCAAGACCGAAGACTTTACGGACGCCCTCGAGACCTTCTCCGATGCGCCGTTAACCACCGAACAGCCACCAGTCGAGTTAGGCGCTGATGATACCTTTGGTTCGGCCCTAACCCCCACCGAAGGCTCGGACTCGCACAAAGAGGATCCCCTCCGGACTCTCCCCTTTTTCCCGGAGGACGTTCCGAAGTCCTCGCTACTCTCAGCTGACCCTTCGGCGCCTTCGTCGGATAACCCACGGGTTTCTCGCCAGCTTCCCGTCCCTTCTCCGGTCATCCATTCTTCTCTGCCGCCGAAAGCCCCGAACGCTTCGGCTGTTGCTACGACTGTTTCTGTAACCCCGTCGAACCCACCTCCAGTTATTCCGACTCGATCCCGTCCGACACGCGCTATGGCTACCGGCGTTCAAGCGATGCCCGTCCGGGGCGAGCGTACTTGCCCCAAGTACGATGAAAACGACCCCCGCTGCCTGGCGCGTTACTTCGACGACCTTGAAGCCCTCTTCGACAAGCATTCGGTCCCGGACGATGCCGCCACGCAAGTCGCCCGCAAGGCGTTCACGGTCCGTTACCTTCCGAGGTCGATCGAGGCGTCGTGGCACACTATCGAAGAGTTCGGCGACAACACGAAGACCTATGACGAGTTCAAGACGGCCGTCTTCGGGTTCTACCCGGGAGCGTCGGCGACTCCGGAGTTCACCATCGAGGACCTCCAGGACTTAGTGGCGAAACGTGTCGCTGCCGGGCCTGTCCGGGACCTGAACGAGTACTCGAACTTCTACATGGAGCTTCGTCCCGTCGCGATCTACCTCCTCAGCCAGAACCGCATCAACCACATCGAGGCGAACAAAGCTCTCGCTCACGCACTCGGTCAGACTCATCGCGACGCAGTCAGGGCTCGCTTGCAGACGGACGTCCCGAACCGCTCGGCGAACACCCCGTACACCTTCGCCCAGTTCCACAAGGCCGCGACTTACGTTCTCCAACACCGGAACGACGACTTCGACGACATCTGGGATGGGTCCCGCCCCGTAGGCACGAAGGGTGGTGCGGGTCCCATCGCTGCGCCCACGCCCATCCGCGCCGCGCCAGTCATCGACTCGGGCTTTTCGATCAAACAAGAGGACGCTACGGTCTTCGCCAACCTCCTCTCGAAGCAGTTCGCCTCCGCGCTCTCTTCGGTTCTTCCGAAAGCCTCGACGTCGAACCAGGCGCTCCCGGACCGCTCGAATGCGCAGACCCCTCCGTTGACATTCGGGGGCCCTCGACGTGACCTCCCACCTCGGAGCACGATGCCCCGCCGTGACTGCTTCTACTGTGGTAACGATAGGTGCGAGACTAAGCGTTGCCCCGAAGCCAAGGAAGACATCGACGCAGGAAAGATCAAGCGTGAGAACGGCCTCCTCGTCATGTTCGACGGGTCGCCGATCCCGTACCAGATCAAGGCGAACACTCTGCGCGAGAAGGTTAACATCTGGCTCGACCAGAAGCGCAAGCCTGCCGAGGCTGCCGAGCAGATGTTCCTCGAGCTCTTCACCCCGGACGACCCGGAGTATGTCCTTGTCGACTGCCCGGACTCTGAACTCTCACCGGCCGATGGTGCGGCGCTCGAGGCCTTCCAGCTGCAAGTCAACGAGCTCTCAGTCGCGGATGGAAAGCGTCCTCCCAAGAACCTCCAGTTCGACGGCGTCGAGATCATCCAGAAACCTCGACACGCCATGGGGAAGCGACCTCTGCCCTGTTCGTCGACTCCACCACCTCCGAACTCGCCTCGTCAACCTTCGGTTGCCCCGTGTCCCCCGACGCTGGGCCCGTCTGGTCCTCGCCAGCCGTCTCCGGCACCTCCGCCGGTGGCTCTTCTGAAGACTTCGAGTGCGGTGCCCCAACCGCCGCCGTCGAGTTCGCTGCCGCTCCACCTGTATGCGCACGCAAAAGACGCCACGGACCCTTCGAAGCTGTCCTCCAAGCCAGTTGAGCCACTGCGAGGTGTCGCCGGCGTTCAGAACGCCCCCGCCTACCGTGCCGAGTGCGCCGCGGAGGACCCGGCGGTCATCCAGTGCGTCCTCCAGAAGGTTTTCAAGGAGTCGCCCACCACGCTCACGACCGAGGAACTCGTCGCCATCTCGGCCCCCCTCCGGAAGTACATGCACAACCTCACCGCGGTCAAGCACATTCCTGCAAACCGACAGGACCTTCAGCCGGCTCCCTCGTCGTCGAAGTTCCCGAGGCCCCCGGTGCCTTCGGACCAGGCGACCGCAGGTGGCTCGGTCTTTTGGGAAGTGGTCCCTGACCAAGACGACCCGCTCTCTACGCTCGAGGACGACGAGGACGCCGATGACGTGGTCAAGGGCCTCGCCGAGAACTACGCAGTCTCCCTACCCGAGGGCGTCATCTCCGCTAACACCCGCGGCCGCGTCCGGGCTCTTATGTGCATGGTCAACGATGCCGAGATCGTCGAGTGCCTCCTAGACGGAGGCTTGCAGATCGTCGCTATCAGCGAAGAGTGCTGCCACCGCCTTCACATCCCGTTTGACCCAAGAAACGGCATCCCGATCCTTTCGGCGAACGGGGCAGTCGACTCGACCGTCGGTGTCACGCAGAACATTGCAGTCACGGTCCCTGGCGAGCTCACCATCTACTTGCAGATGTACGTCGTGAGGGACGTGCTGTACGACATCCTCCTCGGATGACCCTTCGAGACACTCGTCAAGGCTACTATCCAAAACGTCGACGAGGACAAACAGACCATCACGATGCATTGTCCGAACACGGGCGCCGTGGTCAAGGTCGCCACTCACCCCCGGAAACCGCGCCCGATGAAGGCCTCGGCGAAATCGACTCCGGCGGCGGGTTTTCAAGCCTAGAGGAGCTGCTAGACGATGGCGAAGCTGCCGCGCTCGTCGTCGAGTACGATCACTTGACGGGCGAAGCGATGATCGCTGCGTATACCCAACTCACCGATGCCGACAGTTCCTCGGTCTCCCTTACCTACCTCTCGGCCTGCGACGAGGGGATCATACCCCCGGGAGACCTACATAATCTAATGCAAACAGATATTCCGCTCGACTGTTTCCTCTTCTCTTAGCCTTCCAAATTCTCCGTTCCACCTACGATGGTTCCGCCTCCGCTCTCTCCGGTCTCTTCGAACTTTCTCATTATACCCGACTCCGACTCTACGACTCTCAAACCGATCTTTGACGTTTCATCGACCTCTTCGATTCTGCCGCCGGCCGAAGTTTTCGCCGCGGCCAAAAAGAAATATAAACCCGTCGCTCGCAAGACACGACCTCTGTTGTCCGACTTGCCTGAGAAGTTCTGTATCGTTCACAACATCACCGGAGACCCGCTGGCGGACCTCCCTCCACTCAATCCGAACCCTCCGAAGGACTTCGAGCCCAGCGTCCGCTACACCGCCGAGCGCCGCGAGACCCTTCGAGGGCGTCACGAAAAGTTCCTCTGGCCCGACGAGCTCGACCTCCTCGACGACATGGTCCTTAACCAGGAGACGGCGTTCGCCTGGACAGACCTCGAACGCGGCAAGTTCAGGTCCGAGTTCTTCCCTCCCGTCGAGATGCCGACAGTCGAACACAAGCCCTGGGTCCGAAAGAACATCCCTATCCTGCCCGGTATCTACCACAAGGTCTGCGAGCAGATCAAGTGGAAGATCGCCGCCGGCGTATACGAACCTTCGAACTCCGCGTACAAGTCCCAATGGTTCGTCATCGCGAAGAAGGATGGCAAGCCTAGGATCGTTCACAGCCTCGAGCCGCTCAACGCCGTTACCATCCAACACTCCGGCGTTCCCCCGGTACCCGAGCACCTCGTCGAACGCTTCGCAGGCCGTGCGTGTATCGGCGTCCTCGACCTTTACGTCGGGTACGACGAGCGCGAGCTCGCCGAAACTTCTCGCGACCTCACAACCTTCCAGACCCCCTTCGGCGCGCATCGCCTCACCACCCTGCCGATGGGTTGGACCAATTCGGTCCCAATCTTCCACAACGACGTCACGTATATCCTCCAACCAGAGATCCCGGACTTCACCGTTCCCTATGTCGACAACGTTCCCCTCCGTGGCCCCGCATCGGATTACCGCCGCCCGGACGGGACCTTCGAGACCATACCGAAGAACCCGGGGATCCACCATTTCATCTGGGAACACTTCGAGAACGTCAACCGTATCCTCAACCGGATGCGCCACGCTGGAGGCACGTTCTCGGGACCGAAGGCGGTCATCATCGACGATGACCTTGTCATCATCGGCCACCGTTGCACCACGATGGGACGCTTGCCCGACGACGACCGCATTCGAGTAGTCCGGGACTGGACGAAGTTCGACACCCTTTCCAACGTCCGCGCTTTCCTCGGCACTGTCGGAGTCGCCAGGATCTTCATCAAGGACTTTGCGAAGCGGGCGAACCCTTTGGTCAACCTCACGCGCAAGGACGTCCCCTTCGAGTTCAGCGAGGCGCAACGTCGCGCAGTCGATGACCTCCGGCAAGCTCTGTTCGCAAGTCCTGCCCTCCGGCCGCTCGACTACGAGTCCGACGCGCCCGTCATCCTCGGAGTCGACACTTCCTATATCGCGGTCGGCTACCTGTTGTGCCAGCAAGACCTGAAGAATGCGAAGGTCCGCTACTACAACCGCTTCGGAAGCATCACCCTCAATGACCGCGAGAGCCGTTTCTCTCAACCCAAGCTCGAGCTCTACGGTCTCTTCCGAGCCCTCCGCGCTCTCAAGTTCTGGCTCATCGGACTCCGCAATTTCGTCGTCGAGGTCGACGCTCGTTACATCAAGGGTATGCTAGCTAACCCCGACCTCGAGCCGTCCGCCGTGATCAATCGTTGGATAATGTCGATCCTCATGTACCACTTCGAGCTCGTCCACATCCCTGGCGAACGACACGCTCCTGATGGCCTCTCTCGGCGACCGAGGCAACCGGACGACCCGGAGCCAGAGGACGACGGCTTCAAAGACTGGATCGACCGAGTCTACAGTCTCCCGCACTTCGTCAACGACTCGCTCGGTGAGGATGACGTCTGTGACCTCGCGGTCCCTCCGACGTCTTCGATCGAACCCCTCGCCATCTTCGCGCTTGGGAACCCTCCGCAATCCGCCCCGGTCGTAGGCGAGGTCCCGGAGTACTCAGACTTCCCCCGCTCGGAGCGGGCCCGTCGACTCGACGGCCTGTTGCCCCTCGTCAGTACCTTCTTGGACGACCCCAAGCGACCCCCCAATCTTTCGGACCGGCAATGGCAGGGCTTCTACAAGTTCGCGTGCCAGTTCGTTCTCGACACAAAGAGCTCCCTCTGGAAACGTCACGCCGAAGGTGCGCGGAAGCTCGTTGTCGAACCGGAGAGACGTCCGTCAATACTCATCGAACTACATGACCGTCTCGGACACCGCGGGGTCTTCGCGACCACTTCTTTCGCCTGCGAATGGTTCTGGTGGCCGGACATCAAGGCGGACATGCACTGGTTCGTCAAGACTTGTCACATTTGCCAGACGAGGCAGACATCGCACGTCCTCATTCTCCTGATGGTCCCGGAGCCTCTCTCGCCGATGATGCGCATTCACGCCGACTCGATGGCCATGCCCGGACGCTACAAGTTCTTCGTCCACCTTCGCTGCGCGACTACGTCCTGGCCCGAGGGTCACGCACTCACCGCGGAGTCTTCAAAGGTGATCGGCGAGTGGCTCTTCCAAGACGTCCTGAGTCGGTGGGGCGCCATCTCCGAAATCGTCACAGACAACGGCGCGCCATGGGTCAAGGCCTGCGAGTACCTCGCGGACAAATACCACCTTCACCACATCCGCGTCTCAGGCTACAACTCGCACGCGAACGGTATCATCGAACGTCCGCACTTCCCTGTTTGCGACGCCCTTTTCAAGGCCTCCGGCGGAGACGGCACGAAGTGGCATGCTCAAGTCCACACTGTCCTCTGGTCCGAACGAACGACGCGCCGCCGACGCTTTGGCTGTTCGCCGTACTTTGCGATTACCGGGAGTCATCCCATCTTCCCACTCGACATCGTGGAGGCCACATACCTGGTACTACCGCCTTCGGCGTTGATCTCGACCTCCGAACTCATCGCTCAGCGCGCGATCGCCCTTCAGAAGTGCGCAGAGGACGTCGTGGCCCTACGAATGAAGATCTATGAGACCCGCGTTCGCGAGGCTCGTGAGTTCGAGGAGAAACACAAGGCCACCATCTGCGACTTCAACCACGCTAAAGGCGCGCTCGTCCTCCTCCGTAACACGGCGATCGAGAAGTCCCTCAACCGGAAAATGCGCCTGCAGTATCTTGGCCCCTACACTGTCGTGTCCCGGAACCGGGGAGGCGCATACATCCTCGCAGAGCTCGACAGCACGGTCTTCGACCGTCCGGTCGCTGCCTTCCGGGTCATTCCTTATTTCGCGCGCAAAGACCCCATCGCCGTCCCCCACGAATGGCTCGACACGGACTCTCACCGCATTCGCGAGCTCGAGGGCTCCGAAGACAAAGGCGAAGGCTCCGAGGACCTCGAGACCGCCGAGGACGACGACGAATAGTTTATTCCTGTACGATACTGCAAGGACTATCTTTTGTACATTATGTGACTATAATCTACTTAAACATTCTTTAACCTTGCTCGCCCACTCCCCCCCCGGCCCTTCGAAGTCCTCCGAACGCTTCGACTGGGGACAGTCGAACTTTCAGTGAGGGGGAGGGGTATACCCACTTACTTGCGTCGCCTTTGGCTTCCTTCGAACCTCTCCGTTCAATGCCGGACAGCCATGCACTCATGCCCGGGGTTGTTCTAGCACACAGCTATTTTATTTCATTCCAAGAAAATCTAATCTACTATACATTGCAAACATTACGACTAGTCCGAGACGAGACTGACACATCGAACAGATACCCGAGACCGTCCATTACAAGATGCGCGAAGGCGACGAGCGGCGACAGACAAGATACAGGTCCACATTACAAGCGTACAGTACCCGGCACGAGCGGACAGAGGCGATGCGATGCGAGCAGAGAGCCGACAAGAAAACGAAATGAGGGCGACCGAGGCGAGAGCGAGCGTCCTGCCGGCACGCAGAGACCAAGAAGCACCCCCCCGAAGAACCCGGCGAATACGTCGCGCGAATCCTCCAGGGGCCCCATCTACTCCTTCTCGACGCGCACGGGGGCCTCCGCGGACGGACCGTTACCCAGTGGGACTGACCCGACGGTCGAGGGGTCGAGCTTTGACGAGAGCCTGTGGTTCTCGAGCTGCCTCTCGAACTCCACCTGCGCAAGTGGGTCGAACTGCTCGATCCACGAGCTCTCGTACCGCCCGAACTCCATGCCGGTCATCTGTTCCTCGGCGGTGATGCAGGAGGCCTGCATGTGCCGCGCGTGGAACTCGGACGAGATGGCGGCGGTGTAGGCGTTACGGAGGGTGCAAAGGCGAGTGGCGATGGCCTGGAGTTCGCCGGGGTTCCCGATGCTGGCTGCAGGGACGGACATCCTGAGCCTGGAGGGCGTCCGAGGGACCGTCCCAATGCTTGGAGGATGGGGGGACATCGGCGGCAAGGAGGCCAGCGCGACGTGTGAGGGAACCTCTGGAGGTGGCGGCGGCTCGACAAAGGGCTCCTCAGCAATGGGCCCGACCATCTCCTCGACGACGGCGACATCAAAGGCCCCCTCCTCAGCACTTTCCGGGGGCACTGCGGTGTCCGTCTCTGGAGGGACCGCTTCAGGCTCCTTGGGGAAGGGCCCCTCGATCTGGATCACATCAGAACTCGGCGGCGACAGCACGACGCGGGAACGACTCATGACCGACTTCCCACCCCGGCCGCGTCTGGCTGTCTGAGGCCGCGAGAACTCCACCGGCACGTCCGACTCGGAGTCGTCGACGACGATGGCCTCTTTGGCGGTCTCGGACACCTCCTCCTCAACGCGGGATCGTTTGGCCGGGCGGGGCTTGGTGGAAGAAGACGACGCGCTTCGGGCCTCCTCTAACGCACGCTTCACAGACTGGCGGGTAACGCGGCCTTCGCCAGCGGTCGACGCGGACTCCGTGACAGGCTCGGCTTCGGGCGCGGCCTCAGGCTCCCTTTCATCAACCTCATCGCCCCCCTCCGTGGTGTCTTCGAGTAACTGGGCCCCCGGGATTTGAGTGAGCGTCGGGAGCAAGCGTGGATCGAAGCGCGGAAGAGTCGCACGATCGTAAAGGAAAGGAGTTGAGGTGGCTACTTGCGGTGAGAAGTCGACCAGGATCGACTTCTGGCCCACGGTGACCGTCCGGCTCCGCTGGACGTTGCGCAAGAGGGCGGCGCGGTCTACTTCGGCGAAGTCGCTCACCTCAGGACAGTTCTCGATGGCGTGAAGGATCGCCTCGACCCAAGGACGGTCTGACGCGTCCAGGTTCGAAGCGAGCGAGTGTCCGACACCATTGAAGATGGCAACGGGGACGACCCGGTTTTGGCCCTTCACCTCGCCACAGACGTTCCTCCCCCAGTGCGTGCACTTGGTGTGTCCCCGCCGGCACCGGTCGCAGACAACCCCGCCTTTGTCCTTGCTGGGGAGGCAGGGCTCGCCGGACCTTCGGCACTCGTCGCACTGACAGAAAAGGACGTTAGTACGGCGTGAACCCGAGCATGGGGAATTTGACGTACTCAGGGCTCGCCATTCCACACCAGCCAGGTGTTCCGCTCCTCGTACTCCGCGCGCTTACGGGCGAGCTCGGGGGTCTCCTGTAGGTTCCGATACGCCTCGTCGGGGGAGGGCTTCTTGTTCTTCGACCGCTTCGTGGGGGACTTGCCCTTGGTATCGACCAGTGCTTCCTCGGCCTCGCCCTCGCTGTGGTCGAGCTCGTCGATTTCTTCTTCGGCCGCGTCGGTTGGCGGCTCCACCATCCGACCCCTGGGACGTTTGGAACCGGGGGGTAGCGTCATTCGCGCGGTGGGTTTCGGGCCAGACGGCCGCGATGACGACGACGCTGGCTTCATTGGAGACGACGCGCGCGAGCCGGGCTCTTTCTTGACCACCGATGGGGGCTTCCCGGGGATCCGAATGGTCAGCCTAGGCTGCGTGGGTGTGGCGGGCGGCCACGAACCACTTACCTTAACTGCGTCGGCAAGGACGCAGAGCATGCGGGAGTGGTACGTGGACTTGGCGAACGCCGTGACTCCTGTAAAGACGGGTTAGTGGGGGAGAGCGCCGAAGAACCTGGTGCGGACTTACGTTCCGCGTCGGCGCGCTTGCTCTCCGCTACCGCGACCTCATGCTCATCGCGCGCGCGCTGTGCGTCCGCCTCCGCCTCGGCCACCTCAAGCGTGAACTCCTCCTGGGTTTCACCATCGGCGAGCGGGCGCGCCTTCAGCCCGTCGGCAAAGTCCTGGGCCTTCTGGGCGAGCTTGGCAAGTTTGGCGCATGCCCGCGCAAAGTAGTCCACGCGCGCGCTCCGAGATTTCATCGAGTACTCGGCGAGGAACTCCGCGGCCGTTTCGCGGGGGATCTTCTGGTCAGCGACGGCTTGGATGTACGCGTCGAAGACGGCTTCGAAGTCGGTGTCCGGGGCGTGGACGAACTCGGTCAGGCTGAGGACCCCAGCGAGGAATTGGGCAGAGATCTCGGCGGCGGAGGCGGGGTCGAGCTCGAAGTCTGCCGCTTGGACGCAAGTGAGGATGGCAGTGAACGGGGACTTCATGGTGGCGGGAGGGAGAAGAGATGGATTGGCGCCCTAGACGCGTCCAGTCGCTAGCTAAGTACAGCGGAGGCCCTCTATTCGTCCGTGAACACTGCTGCAGCATCTAGCTTCGTGAAGCTTCCGTCAGGGTCGTAGCCCCAACCCGACACGTCCCAAACACGCCCTTTGTTAAGAAATCCAACTCCTGGATGGTCTGCACAGATGACGGAGCGCTCGTCCCGGAACCGGGCGAGCGCTTGCGTTGCCTTAATCCATTCAGCTTCTGAATGCAGAATAAGGGCGTCGACTCGGCCCGCTACCGGCTCGAACTGCTAGCCGATTCGTCCGATGGCCTCGCAGAGGGCCAAGTCCTTCGAGTACGCACGCGCGGTCTCGTGCGCGAACTCGAGGAGCTCACGCTCGATGAGGATGCTCTCGACGTCAGTGAGAGCTTTGAAGACGCGATCGCGGAATGGATGCCCCGCGGGGGCGCGGCGTGCGATTCGAACCCATTCATTCCACCACGCGGGGTTCCCGAAGCTCATTCCCTGGAGCCAGCCGTGGAGCACCTGAGGATCTGACTGGTCAGACAGCTTCGCGTGCGACGGGAAACGACGTACCATAGCGCGGACGGTGCGCGAGAGGTCGTTTAAGCTCACCGGGAAGGGAGCGTTCGACAGTCCGGTGACGAAGTTCGCGTATTCAAGTTCGGCTTCGACGGTGCGGCGGAGAGCGATAAGGACCTCGTCATGGATCAGCGAGCGTTCGAGTTCGAAGAGCACGAACTGAAGCGGCGCGGCGCTGGCCATGTTCGTCGGGTTCTGGGGAAGGCGAGCTGTCGCCCGCGCGCTGGTCCTTAAAGAATCGCGCAGTCTCGCGCACCGAGCTTTCATGACAGCACCCTCTAATTAATTATCTCACACCCCCCCTCTCGACAGGTTCTAGCTACCACCCTCGATCGCGCTTCGGCGTTCGACCCCTTCGATCCACCCATCAACGCCTTCGTCCCCCTCCAAAATCTCCGGAACACTGCTTCACTGTCCCTCACAGAATTCAGGATGTTCGCGAATGAACGCCTCGCGCTCTCGGACCGCAACGTTAAGTTGCCTGCCCAAGCGTTCGCGGAGGGCGACCAAGCAGAGGAACCACCCGATCGGGGGGTCCGGAATGTGGAAGAAGATGCGGTCGAGCCCGTCCATGTCCTCGGACGACTTCTCGGCCTCGTGGAGCTTCCAGCGGAGGTACCGGTCCTTCACACAGAGGTAGAGCCCGGCGGAGAGGTTTTCGAAGTGCTGTTGGAGCCCGTAGATGGGCGGCGCAGTAGCAACAGTGCCGGCGAGGCGGTGGTACGTGAGGTCGAAAGGTCCGAACTGGCTTGGGTAGCGAGCGAGGAACGTCTGTGTCGCGCAGGATCAGCTCGATGCGCCCTCGCACCCCTACCGGACTCACCAACTCGTCAACGAGGGACACCATCTTCCCGAGTAAGGTATGGGCCTCCTCGTTCCCGCTGCCGATGTCCATTGCGAGGTCACCGATGGCACTAGAGAGCCATCTCGCGATAAGGTCGAACGCGGCGAGGCTGATGTCTTCGAATTCCCCCTCGGCTTGCTCGCGCGTCAGCTCGGGGACGTCTTCGAACATCTCGAGGTCGTCGCTCATGGTGTAACTGGGTTCCACTCACCAGGCACAGAGCCTGCTTTTATCCTCGTCGCCCTCCGACCTGGCTCGCGACCGGCGGCTCACCTTTCCTCCACCCACGCTTCAGCGATCGGACGCGCCATGCTCAAAACGTCGAAGCATCTGACATCTCGCACTATGACTGTACAACCTCGATCGAATGCGACAACCCCATTTCTCACCCTCCACGCCCTTGGTCCCCATCCCTACGCTCCGACTCCTTCGTCCCCTCCGGCCGCCACTTCCTCAGGTCCCTCGGCATTCTCGGCGAGGACGGCGTTCGCGTAATGGTGGGCGATGAAAGTCGACAAGTCTGTCTGCTCCATGCGCGTGGCGCGGACTTCGTCGCCTAGCCAATCCACAGCATCATCGACGCGGCGAACGAAGGACGAAACGGTATAACCGGTGCAATACACGGCGCTCCTGAGCGTGTTCGCGAGAAAGTGGGCGTCCTCGGCGCGAGCGACTCAGCGCGCGTGTGCAAGAGCAAGCCGCTGGTCGCGCAAGCGATGGTAATAGTCTTCAAATTCACCGAGAAACGCACGGGTGTCGTCGATCAACGCGCAGCCCTCCTCGATACACCGCAACCATTCGACGATCTCCGGCGCGAAGTGGGTGGTCAATACCGCGCGAAGATTCTGCAAGCGTGATCAGCGTGCCCGAACGCGCGTGAAGGGAGGAGACCTTAACTCACTATCTCGTATGCCAGGTTGCAGAGCTTCAAGTACACGGTGTCGTCGTCGATGACCTCCCCGCGGACGAGGTTCTTGAACCCGGTCACAAGGTTCCCCACTTGGGCGTCCAGGCTCGGGAGCAGGACGCGAACCAAGTCAAAGATCTCTTTGGTAGCAGACGATAGGCCTTGGATCGGCATGGCGAAGACTTACCGGATGTCAGGCGACGATTTCCCTCCTATATACCAACCATCGCCGCTGCGTTTCCTTTTTCGGCCCTCGATCGCGTAGCGACTTCGCCTCCGATGGCTGAACCGGAGACGGTTCAGATTTCAGTGAGGGGAAGGTGATAGGCTCGTACCCGGCCTA
>BACB01003214.1:0-56403 GCA_000338015.2 Ganoderma multipileum BCRC 37180
AGCACCGAGGCGATCCTGCCGACCTTCCGAGAGATCTTCGGGACCTCCGGACGCACCCACGTGACCGCATTCTGCCCTTTTCGGGACGACACGTCCTCTGCCACTACGATCTTCCTGTGCTCCTCCGCTTCGAGTTCACGTTTGTTCCTGCTTGATGTTGATTCGTGGCTTGTTGCCGTGGTTTGAGGCCTCCGGGCACCCTCTGTTGGAGACTTTTTCTATTTTTCGGACCTTCTTACATTTTCTTCGAGTATATCGGACGTTTTGGGCGCGGTCCTCGAGGGCCCGTTGTATCGTGTATATATATCTTTCATCTTAGTTCCACATACAGCTTTCGGCACCCCACAGTGCGGATTTCATCTTGTGCGAGGCTCGCGCTCGTTCGGTTCGACTTCGCCTGCACCCTACTGCTCACTCACACCTCTCTCGCTCGTCTCGTTCGTCCGTTTGCGCCCACGCGGGGTTAGCGTTCGTTCTCGCCTTCATCTCACTCGCTCGTTCACGCCTGCACGGGGTTAGCGTTCATTCTCGCTCGTCTCGTTCGTCTCGTCCGTCGCACTCACGCGGAGTCGCGCTCGGAGCCCGCTTGTATCCGTTCGTCCCCTTCGTTTCCTCCGTGCCCTTCGCTTCCCTCCGTCTCTCTCCCCATATCCCTCTCTTTATTCCTTTTCCTTCCCCTCCGGGTTGTTGCCGACACCTTCGGGTATCCTCGAGATCCGACTACGCCCTCGCACCCTTCGGTGACGGACTTAGCCTTTCCCTAGCTCCCTTACGAGCTCAGGCCCTCTGTCAGCGTATCAGCGTCACCTCTGTCCTCCTGCACACCCACTCCTCCTTAGCCTGGAGCTTACGTACCTGCATGTCCGAGATCCAGAGGGTGGGGTTGTTGTAGAAACATGATGAACGTCGAGCCCTTGTAGCTCTCTGAGAGAGTGTAGGACTAGCGATGACATCAAATGCCTACTGAAAGGTGGCACGCACAGTTAGGACTGTTGAGAATAACGTACCAGAATCGAAACTTCTCCTTCTTGTTGCCATGCCTTCCTTATCATCCTCGGCTTCACCCTCTACCATCTACTTCTCCCTGCGAGCCCGAGGCCATGTGTTCAAATCGGTATTCTGAGCTTGTGAGTGTCGACAGAAATATAGAAAATGTGGAAGAAGAACACCGAGGAGGAGTGCAGAAGACGATCATGGGGATATCAGCACGGGAGACAAGCATAGGAGAGGAACACGGATGAGGAAGAACTAAGGAAGAACAAGCTTCGGGCTGGGAGCAGGATAGGATGAGCGAGGTCAAGGGAGAGGTGGACGTTGAAGTTGAATGGATAGAGTGTGCTGGTAGGGGCACATGCTTTTCGGTGGCTGCTGATGGGCATCTCTCTGCTTGCCACGTCCCAATGTCATTCCATCATTTCTTACCCACTCCATCAACTCTCCATCATTCTCTCTCTCCTCGGCTCTTCTTCTCCTAGGTGTGTAGCCAAATCTTGGGTGAGTCCGACTTTCTC
Source organism: Ganoderma multipileum BCRC 37180 (assembly GCA_000338015.2). NCBI lineage: Eukaryota > Fungi > Basidiomycota > Agaricomycetes > Polyporales > Polyporaceae > Ganoderma > Ganoderma multipileum. The sequence continues at coordinate 1,512 of BACB01003214.1, forward strand.
ATGGTCATTGCTGATCACCCCGACCTCCAACCTACTACAGACATGCCTGGCCTCGCCGCTGCTGTGAATGAGGTGAGTGGAGCGCCTTCCTGGCCAGACTGTGTTCCCCCAATGCTTCCCGACTGAATCAAGCCTTTCGCACATGCCCTCCATACACCCCACCCTCAACCGTGCATATCAGAACCCGTCATTGATGTGGGGTGCCTGACTTACGTGCAGCCTCTACCCTTTCAGGACGACACTTTTGTGTATCCTGGGGTATCCTCCACGACAATCGTTAAATCTTCTCTGGTTTCTCTGCCGTCCTCGTCCTCCTGCTCCTCGTACAGAGCGCACATAGAACACCAACGTGACAGCAGCAGCTCGTCAATTGGCTCCGCAGGCCTTTCAGACCTGTATGCGAACTGGGGCTCTGGACTCAAGGAGGTGGACCCCAAAAGCGGACCTGCACTTTGCAAGCTCTACCCTCTCCCCCTTGTATGCTGGCAGCGCCGTGAGCTCCCGTGTCTGCGCGACAGGCTTCCCATCAGCCCAGAGCAAATGCACCCATCTCTGTCGAAAAACAACGCCACGGTTCTATCAGTTGGAGACACGAAGGACCCTAGGCCCAGGCAGGAACAACAGCAAGACGTATCCGTTTGGTGTGCCTAGGAATACAGACGAGAAGCAGTCGCATTGGAGGTATGACAGGAGTGAGCAGTTGTATTGGTGCAGGTACAGCCCCACCCCATGCTGTAGTTTCATGCGGCTCAGCGTTGTTCCTCGTCCTCCTTCCAGTGCTCCAGGTGCGCAGATCAGCATGCGTGTCTTTTTCGCCTCAAAGTCTACCACCATCACCCCTTGAGCAAGGACGTGCATTCTGCCAACAGTACCAACAGACTTTCCATAGTAAGTTGTGCCCTGTTTATCCAATCGAAATCCTGCTGATCTGATGCTTGAATTTAGATATCTTCATCACTTACTTACGTTACCTCATTGACTCATCATTCTTGGTATGTATTTTCCGAGTAGTGTTGCTATGGTCCACTGATGTCATGTGTCCAGGGGTTGTATCATCACTAGTATACTTTGCATGTAGTAGTACTTGAATGGAATCTTTTGACTATTATTTCTGTTGTGTTTGTGCTGCTTCCGGGTGCTTGGTACTGTGATTAAGGTGTAACTTTCTGTAAATTTGTTGCTAGTTCTATGCTAACTACTTGTATTCTGCGATACCTAGCAAAGGGACCTCTGTAGCATAGCAGTAGCTTGCAAGAATTAGCGCATGGATAGAATTACTGCTAGCTGTCAATAGTAAGTGATGATGAGCAATAGCTACTGAAAATAGGCTAAGAGGGTTTTTCCTGATGGAGTACAAGGGGGCCAGGTGACCAGGCCAGCCCCCTCCAGCATGTCCAAGGGTATCAACTTGAGCCTGAACATTCCCGTTTTAGAACATCAGACCAGCGGGAGATTTAGACCTCTCTGGCCAAACATGGGCAACTCTCCCATGATGCCACGGCCTGCTGTGACTGGACATGCCGTGGGGACCACCCCCACTGAGGTTCATGCCAGAGTAAAACAGTTTCCCATTCCCATGCATGTGGTTCGCTGATGCCATCCGGCACGGATCCCCAGTCATGCATGAGTCCCACGCCTTGCCAACCGAGACCCTAGCGTGCCTTGCTAGGGAGTAATCAGCTGACTAACTGCCTCCACAGGCAAGGCTCCGGGTGGCCTGTCCTCCGAAAAGGTCGGCTTGTTCTCACCCCTAAATTCCCGGATTATAATACCCCTATCCTTTCGGTCCCTTTACGGGTATCGCTCCGAAGAGTTACTTGGGGAATCTAAGACGATCAGCAGCCCGTCGTGCCACCAGCGGACATTTAACCGTTGCCCCGCCAAGCGGGCTGGTAGCGGCTGATCGGATAATTATAGACCCATCCGATAAGAACCAGATTTGACGCCGACGCTTGTATTGAGGCCGGGCCTCGCAAAGCAGCACTGGATCCATGGTGCACACCCCCCGCGGTGAGGTCTGACTCTCCCTCACCGTAGGTCAGGTCGACAAAGCACTCCCCCCTTGCCAGGGTAAGGCAATGTTCCTCCCCAGATCATCTGGTAAGGCTTTGTCTGTACGTGTGAGTCGAGAAGGCCCAGACGGTCCTTGCTCAACGAGTGTGTAGCATTGGGTAAATTCCCCGGGGGGTGGTGGCAAGCCAGACCCCACTGACGGCTCCCTCGACGCTGCAGACCACCAGATTGCTCCGATGGACACGTCTAGTAGTCCGTATGCTCAGTTGATCCAGTCCCAACCCTCAGTAGGCAGAGGGCCAATGCCCAAAGCTGCGTTACTGGTAAGCGCCCACCACGATGGTGGTGGTTGCAGGAAGAGAAAGGATGCTTTCGCTGATGTCAACGGATGGGAACGAGACTAGCGTTCGACCAACTTCCGACGGCGACGTAGTCAAGGCGCGCGGGATCAAAGAGGTACGGGATGTTGAATGTCAAGCATTTCAAGGTCTTCTAGGACAGCAGGTCCATCATGTGTATGGGCCCGTCGTCGAGGCAAGCATGTTGAAACCTTGATATAGACAGACGTTGACGCAGTCCACCTGTTCGCAACGCGTACGCTGAAGTGTTCAGTTGATGATCCCGTAAATGCCTTAGAACCATTGGACAACACGAGATAGTTTCTTCTGTTGCCTGTGAATGCATGTCGATCCTGCGACGTTGGGGACGCGGTTTGACGGCGTGAAGATTCAAGTGAGCTCAAAGAATTCAAGGAAAAACTCGCAAGCACGCATCGTGAACGAAGTTGATGGCTAAGGTTGGTCCACAGAGCAAGCCGATAATGGGATTCCAACAAGATATTGATGTGAAGACGTCAACGGCCAAGCCGTACAGAGTGGGTATCTTTCAAGGGCGTTGGAGCGAATTCTTCAAAATACGGTATATCTACTGTATATCAGCGTCGGCGTCCTGTCCGTCGGTGGGTTCAAGCTTCAGTCGCGCGACCACGTTGGCGGGCCTTCTCAATCGCAAGCTTGACCTCCGGATACTCCCCGATATTACTCAGGATACCCTCCTCTTCCCCGTCACTGATCAGGATTTCCAGTTTCGCGGGAGTCAAGACCGTTGGGTGCGACACGATCCAATTGCTGACGGACTGAGGTTGGGGGTGGGTAGCAATGGCGAATGGAGAGGGAACTCACATTATCGCTCGTTCCTGCGCCTCTGCCTCAGGGACCTTTTCCATCCTCCTGAGGAGCCGAGCCCAAGCAGCTCGAGCCCACAGCTCCGACCGAGGACCCAATCCGGGAGCTCCGTGCTCATCGAAGTGAGAAAAGGCAGAGCCAAAAAGCGTGTTGGACTCTTCTTCCTTGCCAGGGACCTTATGGATCGCAGCCGCGAGGTAGAGCTCAGGCGCAACGTCCCTCCTCCCGTCCTGCTTCTGCTGCCTGTATCGGATGACCTCGCGAAGGTCCGGCTCTGCTTCCGCTATGCGACACGGCACTGAGAACTGTGTGGACATCCACGTCAGACTTCATTCTATTCACTATGTCTGAACACAGATGAGACGCGAGGCGTGACGGGAGAGCATGAGCGACGTCGGCGGGACTCACCCTGTAGAACTGCGCGAGTTGCCAGTGGCACTTGTCCAGGTACGCAGCGATGCGCGCGTCGATCTGTTCCTGGGTGGTGTCCTGCGGTCGGAGGATGTCGAGCTCACGACGTCGCTCCTCGGACATCTCGCAGACCTCTGTGATGTGCGCTTTCATGTTGTCCACGGCGGCTCGTTGCTGGTCAGGCTGGAAATACTCCTCAAAAGCAACACGGAAGTTGCTGGTCAGGAAATGTGGAGGCATGATGGACGAGTAGACGAGTGAGTATAATGTTGGGTATATGCGTGTTATACTGCGTGTGCCTTCAAGGTCAAATGGAAGCAGAGGACCCGCTACATAAGTAGCGCCGGGAGGGCAGGAGTTGCAAGACATATTAGGCACCAGCGAACCTCAACGGTCTCCAACTTCCCGCAGCTTGCCCACGACCGTCATCACGACCGGACTCATCCATTGCTCTCCCCTCTCCATCTTGTGTGTGTAGCGGTCATCATCAATACCTATTTACCTCAGTAGCTAGTCGGGCCAAGGCACCTCCAAAGTCCTTCAATTCTTGAACCGGCCTGGGAGCCATAATCCATCTGGATGTGGGGCGTTCGGCACCGCTCCTTCAATCTCGGCGACCAGAAGTCCGTACGTAAGTGAGTTCCATATCGTCCCCGATCATGCGTTGATGAGTGATGGTATTTTGGTAGGAAGTCATAATTACATTCGCAGAGTTGCGGGTGAAGCCTGCCGCCTATCAGGTGGACGGCGGCGCATCCGACGAATGACCATGTGCACGGTGGGACGTCTATCTGGCTAGGAGCTTCGACGCCAGCCTGCCCGCGATACGAATTCCGAAGCGTGCTTGTTATATATGTGGAGCCTGCTTCGAGCTTCGACCGGGCCCCCTTCGCGTCTACGATGAGGTTCCTTTCCCTCTTGCTCGCGCTCGCGCCCGCCGGCGGTGTCTTCGGTCTCTGGCCCCAACCCCGCTCCCTGGAAACTGGCTCGACCGCCTTGAAGCTCGCTCCGAACTTCGATATCCATGTCAACGTCCAGCACGCACCTTCGGACCTGTCAGCCGCCGTTTCTCGCACTCACTCGTTTCTGAAGAACGACAAGCTCGGCAGGCTTGTCGTCGGTCGCGGGTCCTCAGACAGCGGCGCCCTCAAACAGGCCAAGACCCTCAAAACCCTCGAGCTCTCACTGTCTAATGGTGCGACTGTGCGGAGTATTACAGACGAGGCAAGACTGGCCATTGGGACGAGGAGCGAGGAGTATGTGTTGAGCATCCCCGCGGACGGCTCTACGGCGACGCTCACCGCAAACTCGACGCTTGGCCTGTTCCGTGGCCTGACGACCTTCACGCAACTGTTCTACGAGTGGTCTGGGCAGATCTACACGGTGGAGGCACCGATTTCCATCACCGACTCACCTGCATACGTGAGTTGTCTTGTTTGCGTGATCGGAGCCCGGGAAGCCTATTGAGGGCATCGTAGCCTTGGCGAGGCTTCATGCTGGATACCTCGCGTAACTTGTGAGTGCACGCACAACCTCTACTTTCTCGTTCCTGAAGATCGAGCGCGTCCCTTAGCTTCCCTGTTACGGATATCAAGCGTACCCTCGACGCTATGAGCTTGGTCAAGGTGCGGCGCTATGGCCCTCAGCAAGAACCGGTGTACTCAGTATCGTGTAGATGAGCCAATTCCACTGGCATGTTACAGACAGCCAGAGTTTCCCCTTGGTCATTCCTGGGTTCACTGAGCTTGCAAATGCGGGCGCATACGACCCTAGCATGGTGTATTCGCCGAGTGATGTCAAGGACATTGTCGACTACGCAGGTGCTGTGAGTGTTTGTTAGATTCGCTTCGCTGGCTTATTGCTCACACGGTCGTCCTATTCTGTAGCGAGGTATCGACGTGATGGTCGTACGTAGACAGTGCTTCGGACCTACGGAAACAAGGCCGAACTCATATGTTACAGGAACTTGATACGCCTGGCCATACTATGATCATCTCAGCCTCGCATCCGGAGTATGTTGCCTGTGCGGAAGCCTCCCCCTGGTCGACCTTCGCAAATGGCGAGTCCATCCTCTGTCCCCTCTGTAGCGTTGCTCACGCGTAGATCCAGAGCCACCCGCTGGCCAGCTCCGTCTCGCGTCGCCAGCTGCCACCAACTTCACCGCTGAGATGCTTGCTGCTGTCGCCCGCATGTTCCCCTCGACGCTGATGAGCACCGGGGGAGACGAGCTGAACACCAACTGCTATGCACAGGACGCTGAGACGCAGGCGGACCTGAAAGCCGCGGGACAGACACTCGAACAAGCGCTCGACGTGTTCACCCAGACAACACACGCGGCCATCGAGGCCGTAGGCAAGACCCCCGCCGTATGGGAAGGCACGTACCATAGGTATCCGGGTCGGAGGATCGTCGGTAACTAACCTGGAAATCGGTGTTCTTTAGAGATGGTGTTGGACCACAACGTTACGTTGTCGAACGAGACGGTGGTCTTGGTGTGGATTTCGTCTGCGAACGCCGCTAAGGTGGTCGAGAAGGACTTCCGTCTTGTGCACGCTCCCTCTGACTACTTTTATTTGGTACGTGAGCGTCACGCGTTCTGCCCTGGGACACTCTTGCTGAGTCTCCGCAGGATTGCGGCGGAGGAGAGTGGATCGGAGGCTCCGTCGGGTAGTCATTCCCTGCGAGTACACGGAGAACAGGGCCCCTGACTTGCGCTATACAGTAACAGCTGGTGTGACCCTTTCAAGACGTGGACGAAGGTTCGCGAACCCCTCCATTAATATGCTTTCGAACGCGATTTTTAAATTACGTTCTGGATAGGCATACACCTTCGACCCCCAAGCCAACATCTCTGCCTCTCAAGCGCACCTCGTCCTCGGCGGTACGTCCTATCGTCGTCTTCGTAGCCGCCTTCGCTTGATACTAACATCGTGGATTTCCTCGTTTTCTTCAGGTGAGCAAGCCTTGTGGGCGGAGCAGTCTGGCCCGGAGAACCTCGACCCGATCGTCTGGCCCCGCGCCGCCGCGTCCGCGGAGGTCTTCTGGACCGGGCCGGGTGGCGACCTCTCCGCGGCGCTTCCGCGTCTACACGACGTCGCATTCCGGATGAGGCAGCGGGGCGTGAAGGCAATCCAGCTGCAGCCGATGTGGTGTGCCCTGCGGCCGAGCAAGTGCAACTTCGACTCGTGATAGCAGGATATGTGAGGCGTCCCTCGAACGTGTTCATGTTCAGTCGCTATGTGGTCAATCACAATTGGCAATGAAGACGATGCCAGTGGTCGTAATGCCGCGGGGGGTAAGACAATCATTATCGGCGGCTCAACCTGAGGACGAGTGCTCCAGGCAAGATTAAGGGGAGAAGCAGAGGCATGGGCCTCGAACATCGAACATCGAACCCTCGAGCCGTAATCTTGCCTGCCGACCCTCGTCAGTGCTACCCCGCAATTCTTTCACTCATACAGGACCCTCATCTACACCGAACCAACGAGTCCGTCGATCCGTACGACACCGCCGCCGTGCCGACGTTGGTCGCGAGTGTTTTGCTCCCCGAATGGCCTTGTTGGGGGGGGGGGTTCTTCATCTTCAAGCTTCAAGTTGGGCAGAAGATTGGCATATACAGTCGGTATCGTGTGGTTCCCTCATGCGAGCCCCCTGATGGCACTCGCTCAGCCCGATTTGAGGGCGATGGCCACCAATCACTGGGATGGCAAGATATAAGGACCGCCCTGAAATCAACTACCGGCCTGGAAACTCGTAGGTCTCTAGCAACAGACAGGAGGCGTTGGTGCTGTTCATCCTCACGAGGTGAGGGCCACTGAAGCAATCACTTCCACACATTTACGGCTCAAAGTTGACATCTACATAGGGATGCACCCGAGACTTCAAAGTTCGGCGCCAGAATATCAATCGACCACAGCTTCCTGACGAAAGTTAACCTTATCATGCCCGCGGTGGTTTTCCGCGACGTGTTCGCGGCCCTTCATCGCTGCGGTAATTTCTGGTAATGCTGCGGCAGGATAGATTACTCTTTCATCTACATAATCCCCTTCGCCTGTGAGTCCGTGACTATTGCCTCTCGTCCTACCACCATCATGGCTACTTCTGCTGCGCTCACGAACGCAGATGTTCTCAGTCTCATCTTCGAGTGTTACGGTTGTGATGATCACATAACCCTGGCTAGGGCGGCTCGTGTCTGCGTCGCATTCCACGAACCTGCTATTCGTTGGCTATGGAGGGACTTGAACAGCTTCGTTCCCCTCCTACGCCTTTTGCCCTCGTCGTGGACGAGAGTAGTAGAAGCCAATACGGATCATGAAGAAGGGACGGTTCACTACGACACCTACGTGAGTATACCACCTTGTCCGGCGTCCGCCGTAACCTGTGGTAGCTGGCTGCTGGCCTACCGGGCGATGATGCCAGTGCAGCACAGGCGATGGCTGTAGGGTTTCTGTGTATCGCTGACATGCGTATGATTAACAGATGCTCAGTGGAACCGTGGAACCAGGGGAGTGGGAGCGCATGCGTGCACGTGCGGGGTACGTGCAAACGCTGAGCACCAATTGGGACTTCTGGATGATTGGGCTTGCGACTTGGGGGTATCTCTCCCACCTCACTCAAGGCCGTCCACTTTTGCCAAACCTACGACAGCTGGACTGCCCTCTGGACTTACTGCAGTCCACCATGATGGTCCATCCGCTCTTCTCTTCAAACCTCACACATCTCAACATCCTCTGCGGATCACTGGGCGAGAGTGACGTGAGGGAACGGGAGTGCTCCTTTCGATCGCTTCTCCACATGGTCTGTTCCGTCGCGACGGGCCTCCATACAATAGCATTCGAGATGACCAGGGGATTTTCCCAGCCCCTCCCCTTGACCATCCTCTCTCCGATCCGGCAGCTGAAGTCCCTACGCTCCGTAGACTGGATCGCGCCTTCTATCGTTGATTTGGATACCTTGCAATCGGTATTTTCTGGCATGGAGAGCCTCAGGGCCATTCAAATCATCAGTCGACGGGACCGAATCCTCGGCGCCATACCGGAGAACATGATGATCCATACAAGGCGACGACTCGGAACGTCGGGATGGAACCTACACAACCTGCGCGAATTTGACGCCGACTTAGGACTGCCACCCATCATGGCTGACGAGTTGTACAATTGCCTCCAATCCCCGAATCTTCTGAAGCTCCGCGAGTACGACTACCGCGTCGCCAACGTCCGCGAGGTCGTTACCGTTTTCGCCACCATTGGCCGCTGCTTCCCACACCTCCAGACGCTCCATTTTGAGACGACGTGTGACCTCTAACCCGGAGACCCCACATTGCAGGAAAGCTTTACTCTAGGGCTTATCGTGCAGCCACTGTCCAAACTGCGCGCGATAACGTTCCTGGAGCTAGCTATACAAGACCTTACGGATGCAAGCACAGATGCCGACATCCATGCTCTCGCGGAGGCTTGTCCACTTCTCACACATCTGCGGATAATCCACGCCGCACCTGCCAGTGCGCTCAGCCAGGCAGTCCTCGTCTCTCTTGCGACACAGTGCCGTAGGTTCTCCAACCTACGGCTCCCCTCCTTGCATATCCCCGAAGACAATTCCTCCCGTTTGGCTGATTACCCCGTTCTCGACCACCCATTGAGGTCCATATCATTCCGATCCTTCAGTGCCGCCGACTGCCGATATGCCGCGCTGCTTTTCGACCGCCTCTTCCCTCACTTGGACATCGCTCAGGCTGCCTCCGGGTTCCCTTGGATTGCAAACCAGGAGAGCTGGGTACAAACCTGCAGCCAAGTTGAAGCCTTGCGAGTAGCCAGGAGACACCCTGAACAACGTGGCACCAGCATGGTTTCAACCAGCCGACTCCACTGAGCTTGTGTGGTCGCCCACGCGACCAATTTCTAGGAGGTCAGCGCGACTGCCTTCCTTGAGGACCCGAAGACTTGAGTACGTGTGTGCTAATAGGATGATTAGATACAGATGTCGCCCTTCTCTACAACTTCTCTATCATACTATATTCTGCACCGTGAGTGACACGCGTTACCTTAGTCATCATTCTTGACACGGCGTTCCCGAGAAACCCACGTTATCGGCAGTATCAAAATGACTTTCATCGACACCATGAATCCAATGCTGCCCACCACAGATGTCCCTCGACACGAATGGAGAGAGTGTGACAATCCGAGCCTTTCATTTTACATTCCTTCTACTTGGGTAAATACGTACACCAGAAAAACATTACTGCCCCGGATTATATGTAAACACAACCTTCTTTTTATCATCCGACTATGCGACGGATCTATCCAATGCCGAAACTGCCCCCGAGGGTGACTTGAGCGGACGTCTTGTGATGTCTCTGTGAGTGTACATGTATGTGTACTGGGAGACTCTATGCGAGCAAGAGCAAGGTCATCCGTCCGAAAGTGCATGCAGGACGCTTACTTCGCCGTAGCGAGGTCGCGCGCGAAGTGGAAGAAGTCAACCGAGGACGCGCTCACGCCGTACTTGTAGATCTGCATCATGATGCGTGAGCAACTAGTCTGAAAAGGACAGACAGGACGGAAGCAAAGTGGCTTACAAAGTGCGACGAGACCCAGCTCGAGAATAGCGCGCGCTGGTACGGCACTGGCAGGCGTTGCAGCAGCGCGTCCAGGCCGACCTTGTCCACGAGCGTCTTGGGGATCGCGCGCTGCATGACGCCTCTCCTGCTCGGCTCGTCGTCGAACAGGTCTGAGTCCTCAAGCTCCTCCTGGAGCTCATTGAGCTTGCTTGAGAGCTCGTCCGAGATGATCGTGCGCGGCTTTGCGCCCTGCAGGCGGGCGTGCTCGCGCCAGATGCAGCCGAACTCGTTCGCCGCGTTCTCGGTGATGATCCGCTGGATGTCGCGTACGTAGCTCTGGTAGAACTCGGACGGCTTGCCGTCCTTGAAGATCATGTGCTCCGTGTACTCCTCCGACGAAAGGCTGAGCCCGGCGAGAACCTCCAACGAGGAGCTCGTGACGCCGCCCTTGTTCGCGCTGGAGTCCTTGAAGAGGACGACCTTGCGCTTTTCGAGGATGAGACGAGCTTGCTGCGTGAGGAAGAGGTTCGCGCCCTCGACGATGTACTTGAAGTGGGGCTTGCCCTCGGCGTCGACGAGTGCGGAGACGTTCGAGATGTTGACGGCTTCTGGTCTGTTGGGTTACAATTCGTTAGTCGCGGTCGGTACGAGGCTCAATGGCGAGAGAAATCTTACCGTCCACCACATGGTACAAGAAGATCTGCTTTGAAACGCAAGTGTGCACCATTCCGGAAGTCCGTACCGTCGAGCACAACCTCACCAGCTAAAGCAACTCGTCAGTAAAGGACAGATATCATAAATAAACGCGACTCACAAGGAAGCTTGACATCCTGGTCCTCGACCTTAACGAGGTAGCCATCCTTGCTGAGCTTCGACGTATCGAAGAAGCCAACTGGCTTGCGGAGCTTCGCGAGCCGGATGAGCTCTTCCCGGTTGATGCCAACAGGGTCGTGGAGGACGCCACTACCATCGATAATCGCGACCGTCTTGTCAGAGCTCAGGAGGATCTCATCTACAGCGCATCGTCAGCATCGTGGACGAAGATTTGGCGCCGATCACACGTACTCGAACCAAGATCACCGTCTAACCAAGCGCACATAAGCAAACTATTCTGCAAGTAACAGAACTGCAAGACGCACCGGGACCACCGGTCTGAACCTTCGTGATGTCCTTCTCCCGCAGGCCAAGCAGCTTGTAGATGCCAAGCACGTATTGACGTACAGACAGAGAGGTCATGCCGTAGACGTCGTGCGGGACGCCGCCGAGCAGGTTTGCGCTCTTTCCGGTGGTGAACGACTTCCACCAGGTCTCGGCGCCACGATCTCGCGCATGCACTGTCCACGCCAATCAGCAACGATAAACGGAGGCCGATGCACACAAGGCACTTACTGGCCGCCCAGTCCATGAGGTCAGCGGTACCCTCTGTGCAGGCAAGTTAAATCGCGTGTAGCGTGCAAATGGCCGAGGACAACGTACCATCAGGACCGAAGAAGAGGAGTTCGGGCTTGCCGTAGAGGTCCACCAGCTTCTCCTTGATGCCAGGGCTCTGGCCAGGAATAAGGAGGTCGATCATGGCCTATACACAGAGATTAGTTTACGATCAGACATGCCACCGGGGCAGCAGCACTTACGTCGACATACTTCTCGAAGCACAGTTTCGGGTTCTCGCCAAGCCTACCAGAGACGTCAGCCAAATGCCCACAACCGTACAATGAGTAGAACGTACGAAGGCAGGATAGTTCCCTTGGCGCCACCTTCGGGAATATCCTTGTTCTTCAGGGACTGCGTCGAAGCAAGGGCGTAGTTCTCGTCGAACCTACCATCATTGTCAGTCACAACTCGGCCGAGTGCTCATCACGACTACTTACAGCATACGCTGGTTAATGGAGTAGTTCCTGAGGAAACGAGCATTCAATGACAAAGCGCATCCGGAAGACACTAGGCATCACTTACTCCCTGTTCCTCGACATGACGATACGGATACCACCACGGGCAACGTCCTTGAACCGGATATGGAACCCACGGAACTCCCCGCCTGTATGGTCACAGCCCGTCAGCATCTAAACTTCCAGGAAATTCATAACCACGTACCGATGACGAAGAACATGCCATACGGCTTCTTAGGGTACTCGACCTCCGGCAAGAACTCGGGCGCGAGACGGAACGACAGCGCGACCTTGGTCGGTTGGTAGAAGTTCGTCTTGAGCACGTTCCTATATGCGCGTCAGAATAACGCGCAAGCGAGGAACACGCGGCGGATGCGAATGCGCACTTGTTGAAGATGAGGAAGCTCTCGAGCACCTGGAGCTCGTGTTTGTTCGTTACGGTGCGGCGGATCTTGTCATACAGCTCCGCGTCCGACAGCGGCATCTGTGTGCGCAGGCGCTGGTACGAGAGCGTGGGCCTGACGGACGTAAGTTAGCCTGAGATGCAAGTGAGCGGAGTAAGAGAGGGTACACACATGAGCTGCGCAGCCTCGTCGGTCTCGGGGTAGTGCGTCATCGCAAAGTTGACGTAGAGTAGGTTTATCTGTGTAACCAGCGTCGTCAGACAGAGAATTGCGACTGAATCAAGCTTATCGACATACCAGCTCTGCATGGCCGTGGATGACCTGCGCGATACTTTCGCGCGTGAACGTCTCCTCCCTAAACCTACGCTTGATGTCGTTGAGGACGCTCGCGTGCGTCGGGTTCGTCTCGTCAAGAATGTTCTTCAGGGCGAGGTACGCCTGGCCCAGTCTGTTACAGAAGTGTTGTGCGAAGATCCACCCACAGTCTGCCAAGCAGACCCAACGTCAGAGAGAGTTGAATGTGGCGCAGGCGTGACCGAACACTCACAGGCGTAGGTCGCCTCCTGCACAGCGTGGTCGCCGCTGGGGCCCTTTCCGGCGTAGAAGAAGGGGTTGTCCGGGAGACAGAAGAGGAGGGAGGCCTCCTTCATAACCTGGAAAATCGAGTGCTCGATTGGCGGCGCGTTCGCGCCCGGAAGCGGGTTGAGGTAGAGCGAGATGATCGTGATCCCGTTCGAAAATTGCTCTGCGCGGGTCGCGGATCAGCATGCACGCCAGTCCGTACGCGACTTGATATCACAGTCACGTACCGACATACTTCCTCGCAGAGTAGAGCGAGTAGAAATGGTACAGGTTGGAGAGCGCGCTGAAGAACTTCTTCGTGCCACCCATCTTGTAGCCAATGACGACGCGGCGCTCGCGCGAGCCCTCGACCTCGAAGACCTCAATCACTGGCCCGTACCGCTGCTGCACGCTCCACATGACCCGCTGGTAGATCTCGAGCGTGTTCTCGCTCGCCTTCTCCAGGAAGATTGGGTCCGACACCGTGTGGATGTCGGTCTTGCTGTTGTCACGCACGCAATCGCCGAACGAAGAACGTACAAATCAGCATACATGCGCGCATATAGTGAGGGCGGATGGCAGAAACACGCACCCATCAGCGAGAGTCGACGCAGGTGGCTTCGCAGGGAAGTTGCACTTCGTCACGAAGTAACACCGGAGCTGCTGGGACGCGGTCGCGGAGATGCTTCCTTGGGAACGGTAGGTCTCGAGGCGGTACGCGTTTTCGGGCGTCGAGTGGTCGAGGAACAGCTCGTCGATGCGGCTTTCGCAGATCGAGCCTGGGCCCTCGGTCGTGGTCATCCCTGGGGAACTTGAGTGGATGAACGTGGCCCCGTTCCCGTTCTCATCGATCTTCTCAAGGTCGATCACGAGCTTCGACGGGTCGTGTTTGGTGTACGCGAGCACCTTCGCGCCAAAAAGCGCGATGATGTGGTCGGAGATGACCTCGACGGATTCGGCCTGGAAGTAGGTATCATCGATGCCTAGATGGGTGTAGAACCAGTTGACCTCATTCACGACGAGTTCGCGCGGAATGAACCCCTACAACACGCGGAGAATGCATTAGTTCATGTAATGGAATTGTGTTTGAGATCCGACGCCCCCGTGGTCCATCGTCGATGCGCGACGATTGCGATTATCGCGAACACGCCCGAGCACTTGACAAGATGGAAGTTTGCGGCTCCAGCCAAAACTCTTCAAACTACATCGTCCCCCATAGCAAGCTGAAATACATCATAGTATAGCGCGCACTTGAGACGCGTCAATCGCGGAGGACTTTCCCCGTGAACGCGACGAGGGCGGTGCAAGAGGGCGCCGCCATCGCCGCCGTCAGGGAGAAGACATCGATACAACATAGATCCGGTGGACAGGGCTAGGACGGCGGGAACGCTGGGAGGCGGGAACGTACCTTTGCGGCAACGGTGGCTTGGACCTTTGCTCGCTGCTCCTCCTTGCCCTTGAAGACGGGCGTGGTGTATCCGGGGACGTTCTTGAGACGTTGGATGACGTCCGCATGTTGTCCCGGGATCTGGAGGTGGCCGGTGGCGTCGGTGTCTGCATGGGCAGAGTTTCTGCTTGGTGGGGTGGACATGGTGGAGTCGGGGGACTGTGTACGAGCGTCGCACACTAGATATTCAAGGGGAATGTCTGGGAGAGGGGGGACGGGGAAAATGGAATGCGGAGAGGACGAGAATGGGTGTCAGCATTTTATATAGATGTCGAGGATGTGCGCGGTACGTTTGGGGTCTTCTGCCATGCCCGATGGGTCCAGATGGAGCAGGCGCCCAGGTGAACTGCAACCCAACGTCGAAGCGCGCGCAAGATCCGCCCTCGGCAGATTCCCTACGACTGTCCCTCCGTTAGTACTTACTCGCGATCGTCGTCGTCTACGAAGGCACCCTCCACGTCGTCCAAGCTGGCTTCGTCGTCACCCACTGCCATGCAGTCCCCCAGGTTTCCTGTGGCTCCATCTCATTGTTCTTGGAGCCTGTTTGACGTGTGCCCGCTGCAACCACGGAGCACGTCCAAGTCCCGAGCCCTAACCAATGACCAAGAATACGTTGCATGTTCCCCACACCGGAACACGATCAAGCACTCACAGCCCTCCCCCGCGCTCGCGGTGACGGTCAGAAGATCCGGCACGCCCCCCGCCCCCACAGGCCACCATCATCCGTCTCGTCCTTTCGGCCGGTCCATGACCAACCCAGCGTGACCGCCAGCCAGTCGCGCCCGCGCGCTCCATGCCCCGTCCCTGCCTTCGGCCTCTGCCCTTTCGGTCATGACATAACTTTTGCCCATCGTCGCCTTGACTGCCACCGCCCTGTGCGGTACGCGCGACGTCCTGTCTGCCGTCATATCACCGGGCCAACTGGGTCCTGCCTGTGCATCCTCTGTTCTCGTCCTACAGTACTGTGCGGTGTCCACCTCCGTCGGACGCAGGTCGGACGACATGCTCCGGGAAACCTCAAAGGCCGTGCCACCGGGTGACCGAGCCGGACCCCGGCCCTCGCGTCAAGCTCGGCTCCTGGCCCAACCATCGCTCCTCCAAACTCAAGCTCCCAATTTGTTGTCTCCGCACGACACTCCCTCTGGCGGCCGCAGTTTAGGTTCCGAATACTCCGCCAGGGACACAGGTAGCTGGGCGATGATTTATTGGGAGGTCAATAACGGTGCGTCTTCCCCCAGTGCTGTCACCTGCCTGCGAGGTTATGTTTCACTCTCGTCGGCTGTCTGTACCGACAATACGCGACTGGTCGACGGTCACCTGCAATGGTTTGACTCTCGCAATTAGAAGTTTAATACCGTTAGGGACCTTGTGGTTAAACATCAAACGTTCGCCATCCTCATTTGCACTCGGTCTCGAACGTGTGCCCGAAATACGCGCACAACGTGTCCGCCGCTCCGTCGTGCGCAAGAACCCAACGAGAAGGAGCGTTGCTCCGATTCAGCGCTCCCGAGCCCTCGTGAGCGGTGGCCATTCATCTTGTAGAATCTTCGTCGCCCAAGCATCACGTACAAGACGACACCGCGGGGCCACTGCGCCCGGCAGGGGGCACATAAGTCTAGTGGGCTTCTCCCGAGGATATGTGCGCCCTGCCGAGGGCAGGCTAAAGATACCTCGTGGTTCGCCCCAAAATTATACGGGGAGCTCGATTTGTCCCAAGTCCCCCGAGCGGGGGAAAAAGAAGTGCAAGGTTCGTGGGGTAGAGCACGATGTCTCCGCTTCATAGGGCCGATTGTCTCTAGTCGTGCCATTCTACGCATCTTCTGACCCTCAAGACGATCCCGCCCCAACTGCATCGGGGCTTGTATCCAAGTTCATGGACCCCGCTTTTCGCCCAAGACAAATCGAGACGATTGTCGGCCTATGTTTTAATGACGAAGCTCGGCGAAATAATGGCGTGAATATATGGACCCACAGGAGTGGAGCCATGGGGTTTAGCCACGCCTATGTCCGCTGTCATGGTCATCTGCCTACATCCTCCCGTCATCGTGCGCAATTGCCGACGAGCACACATGGTAGCTAGCTCGTGGCATTCTCGTCCGGAGTCCGCAGCAAATAAACTTTTGCGCTTGCGAAACTTTGAAGGCCTTGCGATGTGGTTCATGGCCTCGTCTTGGTCCCTACTTTTCCGCACCTCGCTCGTGACAATATAAGCCTTTGGTCTCCTATTACTCAAGCTACTTTTCGGACCATTTTCACCGCTTGGTCCACGGTCCAATCATCCGAGATTTCCGACTGTTCATACACGTACACAAAAATAGCTCTGAAACCGTGAATGCTTCGCGGAGGCTTTTGAGTACCCTCTTTCGGATTTCATCTCAGTAGTCATAATACCGTTGATCTGCCTTTTCGTCCCACCAAGTACGTGCCGGGATGGCGACGAGAACCCGAGGTATCCGTGGGGATTCTCCAGAGACATTCATTAGGATATACTTGCGGAGACCCAGCAGTCCGAAACGTCCATGGGCCACAGAAGGCAGCGTCCAGCCATCAATCAGGTAGACTTATTTGTGTCCGTATAGATGTTTAATGCGACGCGTGTAGCACTTGGCATCCAGAAATGTATATACAGGCAATATCGTTGGTACGGGGATAATGCAAGGAGACTTTGAGGAGAAGTTGAAGTTGCACTGTAGCTACCGTAGCTGCTGCCCTGCACTGCTGTGGACAAGTCTCCAATCGCCCGGCTTACCAACACCTGCGGTCAATCGCCACATCCTATGGACTGGTTACAGCCACGATAGTATGTAGTATACATGCAGTCAACGTTGGCCCGCAGGGTAGTCACGTTATAGATATTGGTTCAATGTACAAGCGAACGCGGCCACGCGATTGGACTAGTACTATACTAGTGACGAGCAGTAGCGATTTATCTATGGATATTCCCACCATGTCGGGGTCGTCCAAGGCAGCCAAAGCGAGTTGGGAGCGCACAACTGCGAGATGAAAAAGGCCTGACTTCTACTGTTCGAAACGACTACGTCGAGCAAAGCATAGCAAAGCATCATACACCCCCGTATCGGGACACGTCTTCGTACATCTATCTAACAATTAGTTATCTTCCAAATTCCAATCCTCTTCTTTTTCCTCCATCCGCCTCACTCGTAGGCCCGGGAGGTATGCGAAGCACCGCTCGCCTCGCACCAAGAGTTTTCACCTCCAACATGCATCATCACCACTTAGTCGAGCGACGCGAGGCCGTCGCGGACGTACTCCTCGAAGATCGCCTTGTAGTCGCGGTGCCAGCGAGAAAGGGCAGGACGGCCCTCGGCAACGTCCCCCGCGCCCCACATGATGCGGAGCTGGTCGACTTCGCGGCGCGTCTCGTTGTCCGGGCAGACAATGTAGAACTTGCCCTGACGAACCTTGTCGAGCTGCCGGTGATAAATTGGGACGGGCGAGTGTAAGTATAACTTCGATCGGACGCGCTGCGCACGAGAAGAGAAGGACAGGTGTGCGTACCATGTAGAGGACGGTCTCCTGCGCGGTCCACGCGCCCGGGGGCTTCTCCTTGCCGGAGTTGGCACCGGTCATGCCCGTCCACGTCCAACCAGGGCTGCAAAGATAGCGTGTGAGTACAGGGATATTTGGGAAATCGATCGGAAGAAGATAAGTTACGCGCAGAAACGTACATGAACAAGTGGGCGGTAAGACTGGCGTTGGCCGTCTCCCGGAGCTCGTGGGAAAGGTTCTCGGTGAGAGACTTAACGGCAGCCTTTGTCGCGTTGTACGAAGGATTTCCACTTTCAGAGCGTGACCTGATCAGCGCAAGCGACACGCGAGAGATAGAAGGACGGCTTACGGCGGGTTCGTGATACCTTGCTTCGATCCCGTGTTGATAATCACGGCCGGATTCTCCTGGTGGAGCATAAGAGGAACAAACGTGTGCTGCACGTTCAGAACGCTAAACCCGCGTGGGCGAGGAGGCGTCAGTACCGGCCCGATCTGAGAAGGAACAGGCACGCACCCGAACACGTTCACGTCGAAGACCTTGCGCCAGTTGTCGAGGTCTTGCCATGAGGCGCCTTTGGTTCCGACGGCGGCGTTGTTCATGAGCACACCAACCTGTGCGAGGAGACAAGAATAGAGCCGTGTGAGGTCATCGCCGCACGCCGCACACAACCCCCGCCGGCCCCGCTCGCCGATGGAGACGTCGCGGTGTCACACGGACAACGGTGGATAGGAATGGGAGGGGAGAAGATGGGAAGGGGTAATGGATGGGGATTCTGGGGACGGGAGGGAGGGGAGGCGGGTGGAAATTCAGGGGATGGGATGGAAGCAACGCAACGGCCGATGCATGGTCAGAGAGAGCTAGAAGCAAGCTAGCTCACCTCACCCCACGCCTCATACACTCTATCGCGCAGCCGCTCGACCTCGTCCAGCTTGGTGACATCCGTGGCGAGCGCGATGACATTCGCCTCGCCAACGATGCGCCCAACCTCCTTTGCAGTCCCGCTCAGCCCCTGCTCGTCCACATCCGCTACGGCGATCTTGAGCCCAATCCTATACGCGCCCAGGATCAGCACATCGGGCGCGGTTCTGATTCTCGGTGCACGATCGATTGGCGGGAAGGAACACTCACTTTGCGAGCTCAATTGCGGCCGCGCGGCCGATACCGCTGCCGGCCCCAGTGATGACCGCGACACGGCCTTCGTGGATGACGGGGTGGACCTCGTCGTCCATGGGTGCGACGGGGTCGTAGGAGTTAGGCCGCAGCGGGGAGGGCCTTCGGCTGGAGTTCGCTGAGGCGAGGACCATGATATGGTATAAATATTAGGGTCGTAAGAAAGAGAGAGAAAAAGGACGGTAGTGGTGAGAAATGAGCGAAGGTGTCCGCTGTGGTTTATATAAGTACGCCGATTCGGGTCTGAATTAATAGGGAATGACGTCGGGGGCAGTTGGTCCAGTGGTCTTGTGCTGGTCTGGTGCAAGTCTGGTGCTATTCTTCCGGCCACTGTCCGGGCGCTCGTTCTTCTTTCCCCGGGCTCGGGTGTGTCCCTGCAAGTGGCGATTCTCTCTCTTTGCAGGGTTTATGAGAATATAGGAGCATGCATGGATCCGAACGAAACTGCGCCGCGGGGGATGTGCTGAAAATTTGCAACACGCTCTCCCCTCTGACCCCGGTCCCCGAACACCCCATTCCACAATGCACAGCTCCGAATTCGGGCACCTCTCGAAATGTTGCAAATTTTATCTTTACATGGCCTGGCCCGCATGTGAAGCAGTCGCAATATTTACGACAAGGTGATCGTAGACAGAGTGAAAAGACTGAGCGAAAGTAGGGCCTGGATCGTCGAGTGGTTCTCCACGATCAAGTTCTCAATTCCGACATCCTCATATAGGGCCATAGGTAGCCACAAGCCGCCACTTGTACCCATGGGGCGAACCGCGTAGAGGGACACCCGATCTATTCCTTCGCAGTACGTGGACGCCCCACTGGTCTGGTGACAAAACACGCACTCGCTAGTCGCGACGATTGGGCGGTGTCGCGGTCATACGAGGTCCTTTAAATTTGTGGCGCACACGATGAACCACCGCCGACTGGAGACCAGCCGAAATTGAGGGATTCCTCCTGCCTCCCCACGACCCCCCTCTTCTTGATCACACTTCAATTAGGGTCTGATGTACCGCCGAAGCGGATTCTCTGGGCGGATATACAGTATTGTCATGACTTGGCGTGGGGGTGAGCATCTCTTGCCCATGTGCATGCTCGATTTTAGACATCGGTCAAGTCGCTCAGGGCATTTCAAGCGGTTGTTTACCTCCACGGGAACCTTACTGAGGCACCTAGGTTTGAGAGTTGGGATACAGAATAAATGATGTGTCAAACGGGTGGACGATGGTGGTATTGGGTCCACATTAGATCCTGAGTATTCTCGATTACTGCTAGGCTTGTCGACGACCATAATCATAGAAACACCCGGATGCTCGGCAGAGCCAGCCTTGTACTACAAGCTCTAAAAGCAGGTGATGTTCTCCAGCTTGTAGCCTGGGCTAAAAACTTGTGAAGACGACGTCGACGTCGCCCTTAACGAAGCGTTTAGCGCTACCCGCCGGGGATTCGACGGCGGGCCCGGGCGGGGTCGCCGGATCGGAACCGGGGCGGAAAGTGCCGGGTGCCCCAAAAGAAGAGAGTGGCTGGCATCCCCAACGACGAGCTCCTTCCGTTCGACGCTGTGCTACATGTCTTCCTCGTCACTAGCGGTGACATGCAGACCGTCTGGTTTCCTGTACCAGTCAGTGCTCTTTTTCGGCGGATCGTGAACGCCGTTTCCGCGTTCTCCATCTCCCACCACTACCTTCACCAGTCCCTCACGGACATCGACCAGCCATGCCCAAAGCCGTACTCTCCTCGATGGACCGCGTGGAGCAGAGCAAAATCTCAGGACGCCTGTAGGAAGGCTCCGGTTAACTCTTTGGACGCATATATGGACCCTCCAGATGGAACCGAAGTCCAGGATCCCTCCCGTCACACAGCCGATTCCTACGACTCGTGGACCCCTGATCAGATCCACCTCCTCATCAATAATCCTGCACTTTATGAGCCCTTACGCAAGCCCCGATACCCTATCGTGCTCTGTCATGGTGAGTACGCTGTGACAGAGGTAGCTCGGGGCATTGACGCCAACGCGGAACAGGACTGTACGGCTTCGATGTTCGCGGACCATCCTCGGTCCCCATTTTGCAACAACACTACTGGTCCAATGTTTTGAACGTCCTCCGAGGGAAGGTTGGCGCGGAAGTCCTGGTGACGGGGGTGCCCAGGTAAGTGATTGCCACCAAGATTCTCTTCCAAACTCCTAACTTCCCCCTCCCAAGTACGGGATCTGTCACCTCTCGCGCAGAGAATCTGGACAGATTGCTCAAGGACAAGGCCCCCGGACGAGGTGTCAATTTTCTGGCCCATTCTATGGGTGGCCTCGATTGTAGGCATCTCATCACCCACATTAAGCCTTCGGAGTACGTGCCCCTCTCGCTCACTACCATCGCAACTCCGCATAAAGGGAGTCCGTTTATGGATTGGTGCAAGGTAATGTCTGTCTCACTATTTTCGACCACGCGGACCTGTGAGGCATCGCATTTCGCCTTGAGACTTGGCCCACTACGAGCCATGGTTAGCAGTCGCCACCGAATACGATATCCGTTAGCATTGTCTGTGCCAGGATGCATCCGTGGTGCACATGTTTCGTCATCTGCAATAGGAGGGGCAGGCTCACGGCTCTACGGTGGGACGCGGTGTCTCACAACTTGATGGTCATGCGGTGACGCCTTTTTGGCTGTATCTCTAA
Source organism: Ganoderma multipileum BCRC 37180 (assembly GCA_000338015.2). Taxonomy (NCBI): domain Eukaryota; kingdom Fungi; phylum Basidiomycota; class Agaricomycetes; order Polyporales; family Polyporaceae; genus Ganoderma; species Ganoderma multipileum. The sequence continues at coordinate 23,320 of BACB01003214.1, forward strand.
TACATCTTTCTTCAGGAATACCTTGGACTTGGTAGATGCAAAGATGAGTCCTTCCGACTGGCGGCTGCGGAGCGACAACCGAAGCCCCTAGAAGCCCATCCAGAAGTCGCCGAGAAGGAAAAGGAGAAGTCTGCAGCCTCCATTAAATCGCTTCTCTCAATCGCTTCCCTCCCGTCCTCTTTCACCACACTCCTTCTCTCTGTCCTTGACTCTCCCGCATACGCCAACCTTACTACCGCCTATCTCAATACAATCTTTAATCCGAACACGCCAGACGACCCGTCCGTCAAGTACTTTAGCGTCGCAGGCCGCACTTCCGGCATGGGTATCTGGCACCCGCTCTGGTTGCCCAAGATGGTCCTAGACGGCTTCGAACAGCGCGAACGCGCTCGTCTGCGGGAACTCGACCATATTCTTGCCACAGCGGATGCGGAGTGGGGCAACGATGGGCTCGTCACTGTTCAGAGCGCGCAATGGGGCGAATTCCTTGGGGTGCTGGAGGGCTGTGACCACTGGGAACTACGTGGTGCCCGCGGGCTCGACGTTGACTTTCCGTCTATCCCTGGACCGGACGGCTGGAATCTCGGCGATTGGAGCAAGTTCGTCCGCGCCTGGAAGAGGGAGGAGAAGAAGGCGGCGCGCGAGGTTGGCGTGGGGCTTAGCGAGCAGGGAGTTGCGCTTGCCGCGGCCAGTGCTGGTGTTGGGATGAAGGAAGACTGGGACCCGAGGGATAGGCCGGGGAAGGAGAGCATGAACACCGATGAGGTTGTGAAGAGCTCGACGGACAAGCTTTCTGCTGTGTTTGACTGGATGGTCGACTCGACACCGGCGAAAGCGACCCTCAACCCTCTCTCATCGGAGTCTCGAGGCCCGAAGACAGAGGAAGAGGGAGACGGCGGGATGGTAGAGAGGGGGAAGGAGAGGGATGAGCGTGGGAGGACTAAGAGCACGAAGCCCGCGGAGAGGAACGACCTGGCGACGAAGATGGACCTTGAGCGGTTCTACGTCGCGCTATGTAAGAAGCTATACGATGAGGGGTTGTGATCGCTGTGCTGGCATCGCGGACCCTGCTGGCATTTGGTGCGTTCTCTCACATCTGCTTGCGGCGTACGTGTATTATTAGTTTGTATTGTAGGTGCCCTTAATAGGCGGACATCATTTTGGACTGTACACGTTTTTGCTGTGCCGCAAGAGAGTGCATTCATGCTCGCACCATACGCTGTCTCGCAAGGGCCACTACGACGCTCCCGGCGCAGGTGGCTAGGGCGCAAGAACCCACAAAGATCTCCACAGCCCCGTATCCGAACTTTCCAAACTGTCCGCCCATAGATGACGAGCCTCCTGCTTGGAAGAGCAAACCGGAGACGATGGGACCGATTACAGCGGAGAGGCCCTTGGCAAAGGATACCCCGGAGAACGCCATGCTCGCGAACTCGGGCACACCGCCTGCGGACTCTACGGCGGCAATCGTCCACGTGGACGAAAAACCTCCACTCTGCGCAGACATGTTAATACACGCTTTATGGCTCTGGGAAGGCTCGGCGTACCAAGCTGCCGAATACAACTGCGAAGAAATACAGGTAGATCGCGGCATCCGCGAAGCCCCAGAGGAAGAACGCAGCGAGCGCGCTGCCTATCGCGCTAAAGACCATGATGGCGGGGTAGGAGATCCGGTCGGTGAGATGGCCGATGATGACCTGGCCCACAACGGAAGACGAGTTGAAGAGCGAGAGGACGACCGTCGCGGTGAGCTGGTCGGACAGCCCCCGCGTGAAGGTCGCGATGTAGAGGGCGACCGGGAACTGCGCGAGGCCTTGGACGAGGGTCGTGCATGCCTTCAAGTTGGGAAATGAGGGCATCAAGTGAGTCTGGACAGCGCGCTTCGAGGAAGAAAGCCCACTTACAAAACTCCAGAACAGTGGGGTATACAGGAAGTCAAGCCGGGACGGGATAAGCTTCGGCCTGCGCTGGTCAGCACTGAACTTGGGGACGGGGAAGCGGCTCCGCATGCCGAACATCGCTACGGCAGAGAAAAGCGTGGTACTGATGGCCCAGATGCGGAGCGTCCAGCGCAAGCCGACTTTGTTGAGAAGCGCGTTCAGGACCAGGGGAAAGACAAACCCGCCAACGCCGGTCCCGGAGAAGATGATCCCGCTCGCGAGACCGCGCCGCTCGGAGAACCATTCCGGGAGGAGCTTGACGACGGGCATATAGACGATGCCGCCACCAATCCCGACTCCGACGCCTTGCAGCAGGATGAGCTGCCAAACCTGTCATAGTGGAGGGTCAGTTGCCAATACCAGGGGGGAGACGGGACAGTACGAACCTCGGTGGCGAAGCTGGACGCGAACAGTGAGGCAAAATAGAGCGCTAGGCCAAACCACATAGACTTCCGTAAGAAGTCTGGGTATTTTCTCATGAAAAGGAGTAGGAGACAGCTCTGTGAGGTTCAAGGTTTAGTACGTCATCTTGCTTGATAGGATCGAACATCGCTGACCTCTCCGTACTGGATAGCAAGCGAGATAGTCCCGACGGCAGCTATCGCGACTCCGGACGCTGAATCGAACGGCGGATGCGATGTGTAGTAGTCTGCAACGATCATGAGTATCCGTCATGAACAGATCGAAGCAATTGCATCGACGCATACCCTGGAAGATACCATAGCTTCGAACGTGCATTCGTCAGCCCACTCATCTGAAACCCAACCTTCAAGACCGCAAACCTGAAGCCGAATCCCCATATCATCATCTCCAGCACAAAGCCTGAGACACAGAAGGTCCAAGCTTTCAGTCCACGATCCACGGGAGGGAGCTCCTGCACATTGACACCATCTTCCGTGGCGTCGGCGACTCGCAAGGCCGCCATTGATGACCGAACCGACAGAGCCTCAGGACCTGGAGATTGGTTGTCTCTGAGTCCCAACAATGAGAGTGGTTTCGTCTCATAGGCCGAATCCACAGCTGGACTTGAACTGCTGTTATGCAATACTTCCGTGGCCATACTTTGCGGCTTGTGGGCTGTCTGGGTGACAGCATCTCGACAGAGGTCTATCTCTTCAAGGTCGAGTCATCTCACAGGCTCTTAGTCATCGCAAAAAGATATTTACAACCGGACAGGTACCCCGCCATCTACGTATCGACGGAGGGTAGTACGTCTTCGGATCATGCCGCATCGGGCTCAGGCTTTGTGAACGTAAGTAAAGGATGTTCCTTGGAAGGATGTGTACTGGCATGCACTCAGCTGCCGTCATTCTGAGGTAAAGGATTCGTCATGATCAGCGCCGTCAGTTTTCGTCAGACTCCCACCAAGATGCACGATACAACTAGCCAAAATTTCCTCATCCCATGCTCGTCGCAGTACGTAAAGATGTCTACTGTAGTCTAAACACTATTCTTCACAACAATATCCCACAATACAATTCCTAAGCTCTATGTAGACACGGAACCGGCAGAACAAACCCTGTAAGCCCGAGAAAGATGTAGAAAAAAACCAAAAACGATGCTATGAAAAGTGAAGACGTAAACGACCCCGTTGCACCAGTCAATGACACGAGATTAGAACACCGAAATGATTTCTACCTTCTGCTTCCTAGCGAATGCGATGACGAGGCTCCCAACACCACACGCTAGTGCACAGAAGCCGACGAAAAGTTCGACTGCGCCGTAACCGAATTTGCCGAAGCCATGCGGCATGGTCGTCCCCCGACCGGCCTGCAGAAGGGTGCCGGAAATGGTCGGTCCGATGACGGCTGAGATCCCTTTGATGAAGGCGATCCCGGTCCATGCTGAGCCGATAAGCTCGGGCTTGCTCCCGACGCACTCGACAGCAGAGTTCGTCCAAGTCGATGAGAATCCTCCGCTCTGTCGACGATAGGTGTCCGTGAGCACTGGACAATTCGAGTGACTGAAGAAACACCCACCAAACTTCCGAAGATGACGGCGAAAAAATAAAGATATATGGCGTTGTCTGCGAAGCCCCACAGCAGAAACGCACCGAGAGCACTGCCAATGGCGCTGCAAAGCATAATGGATGGGTAAGGCATCCTGTCGCTGAGGTGTCCTATGATGATTTGACCGATGACAGCCGAGACGTTGAATACGGAAAGGACGGTAGTCGCGGTCAGCTGGCTGGAAAGACCCTTGGCGAAAGTGGAGATGTATATAGAAGCGGGGAAATATGAGAGGCCCTGAAGCATGTTGGTGACGGCCTGTTTCTTGATTTGTCAGTCACAGTTACTTCGTATCTAGTAATGAAGAGTACGTACGACGCTCCAGAATAGCGCAGTTCCCAAGAAGTCGAGCCTGCCGGGCAGAAGTTTGGGTCGACGGTGGACGGCATTGTACTTCGGTACAGGGAGGCGGCTCCGCATGCCGAGGAAAGCAATCCCCGCCGTAACGGTGGTACCTATAGCCCAGATTCTTAGGGTCCAACGGAGGCCGATGTTGTTCAACAGCGCATTGAGGATCAGGGGAAAAACAAAACCTGATATTTGGGTGAGCCCTTAAACATCATCTTGTAATTCCCATAGATACTTGCCACCGAGGGCAGTTCCTGAGAAAACGATACCACTGGCAAGGCCTCGACGTTGAGAAAACCATTCGGGGAGAAGCTTGATGATGGGAAGGTATACGATCCCACCTCCTATACCGACGCCAGCACCTTGTAGTAAGATGAGATGCCACAGCTAGACAATCCGGAGTTTAGCGGGTTGAAATAAGGACAGACTTTATCAAATGAACCTGCGTCGCAAAGCTGGAAGCAAAGAGAGAGACGAAGTAGGTTACCAGCCCTGCCCACATTGATATGCGCAGAAAGTCCGGATATATGTCCAAGAGGGGGATAAGAAAGAAGCCCTGTTGTACATCGGGGCGAGATGATAGTGAGCCATTTGTTGTACGCGGTACAATGTCTAGTTCCTACCTCTCCATATAGGAATGCGAGCATGACCGTACCTACGGCGGCAATAGAAACGGGTGATGCCGTGTTAAACGGCGGATGCGACGTGTAATACTCTATCGTACGCGCGTGAATGTACAACCCTCCCCAACGAAATGGATTGTACCTTGGAATATTCCGTAACTGCGATGTCGCAAACAACGTCAGTAATCCAGCGTGAAAGACGGAAAGAAGGTAATACCTGAAACTGAATCCCCAGGTCATCATCTCGACTGTGAAGGCCGATGCGCAGAAGATCCAAGCCCCAGAACCACCGTCGACCGGGGGAAGCTCTTGCACGGTCGTACCCTCCTGCGGGTCAGCGGCCCGAAGGGCGACCATGGACGATTGGGCAGACAGTGCTTTGGTAGGGCTCCCAGGCTGGCTCTCTTCCGGCAAGGGTATCGCAGTCATCTCGTACGATTCCATGGCTATGGGCTGGTCCGTAGCCTGGACGTCCATTGCGTAGTGAGTGGGATTCGGCGGGGAGTAAGATGAGGATGCCGGGGATTGCTCACCAGAATTTAAACATCCTGGCCAGGCCCGCTGGCCGCACGTGGGCATCTGGCCATTCCTCTCCGGTTGATCGCCTACAGCCGGGAGGTCGGGACGATGATTCGCCGCCGCCACCCGCTTTCTGCCTCCGATGTGCGTCTGCAGTACGTCTTGAAGGCATCGGCCGGTGTGGAAATAAGACTGATCGGCGGAAGCTAAAGCGTTAGTCGCTCGAGGAGCGTCCCGCTAGGGCTAGCAACGAGTGCCACACGGAACGCCGATGGGCCTAGAGTCGCCAGCTGGTCTCGGAATCGCAGGTTAGCAGTCGAAGGCATGGAGAAAGTAGCATTGAGAACGGACGGAACAGTGAAAATTTGTCACGACTTGATCCATCCGTTTGTCGGTGTCGTAAAATAGAACGCCGTTTGCGCTTGCAGCCAGTGCGCATGACCTACCGGGGTTTCGCCCACCAATGAGCACAGAGACTGTTTACAAGTGTGATGTCGGCGACTTGGAGTTGGTCCAGGCCCATTTTCCGAAATCCGACTGCTTGCAATCAGTTGCCTAATCCTTGAGAAGCTTCCGCTCTTCTGAATTCACTGTCTAATGAGTAGCTAGATCGATCGATATGATGGCGATTTACGTACCACAAAACTGAACACTATGACGCGCCAACGCCTAAGGAGGACAGACTGATGTCCGCAAGGCTTGCATGGAGGAAATTTTCGAGCGCATGGGTCATGCGGTCGCGCGGAAGATTGTAGCACTGGCACGGTTGGAGAAGACGTGTACCTGGTTTTGGAGGACGCCCTGACAGCGATCCGCGACCAGAGCGGCGGAATTACATAACGGTGTTATCATCAACCTTTGGATAAACATGTTCCTTGTCGAGCTTGCGGGTTCCAGCGAGATCCGCAATGAGAGAAGTCCTATACAAGATGCGTCGTCACCTAAACGAGATGGGTTGATAGTCAGTTTGTATTCGGTCTACTGGGAAGGCATGCTCACTGCACCCCCAGTTGAAGCTAGCTTTGATTAATTCTTGGCCGGTGCATCGTCCTACCTTGGGGGTGCCGCTTTTCTTGGATTCCCCCCATTTAGCCGTGTAGTAAGTGCGTCGCACTGGAGAGATAAAGCGCACCACGAAAAGCACGTGCCGTATAGGGGTCTTGTTTAACGGGAGTGAACGATCTCGGAGCTTGTACTATAAAACACGGTGAGCCACGTCACAACTATCTATGGAGTCGCATGAACGCATGTTCATGTAGAAGGAAGGATAACATGCCTGACCAAACGCCGCGGAAGGCGGGCGTAACGCTCAGAGCCCATCAATGACGACGCATCTCCTTCAATTTGACTTCTTTCTAAGCAGCCGGGGTAAGGCATTCCTAGCCAGGAAGTTATAGTGATAGCTTGAACGTCGAAACTCACCATGAGCCTGGTTACTACGCCGTCGATATATTTTCAGATACTTCCTTCGGTCCTTGGATCCGCAGGAAATGGCTTAGGTTGGCGAAGTAGTTGATAAATAGGAGAATAGGAGTTTGAACCCTTTCCAACCTTTGATAACGTGTTCAATCAGCGGACGTCGATGGGCACAGCGGATAGTAGTACTTGCTAAGTCTCTGGTCAATACTGCCTAGCAGACAACCAACGCCTCCATGGTAAGCGTATACCAGTTGGTCGATACGACAATACAATACCTGGGTGATTCGTTGTTGGGCTAAAGTATTGCGTTCACTGGAGCACAAATGAGTGGTGCAAACGGGGATGGCAACTGGACAGTGCAAAATGTCAATTACCTTGGACGTACCACCAAAGTGTACATAGCACACAAGCCGCGCTATGAAGGATTCCAACAAACGGAGAAGCTGTGCAACGTCGTTCAGTGACCACTCGCGTGTTCGCACAGGCGCTCACCAGCGCGTCCTTTTGTTCCCTCTCAGCAACCTTGGTCCGCGAGAGCGCACGGCCCAGCCAAAGGGGCCCTCCGCTTCCCACCACGTGTATTTCCTAATTGACGGCTCGCTTTGGTACGAGTCCGACTCAGGTCCGGTCCTGTATAAAAGGAGCCCAATGAATGCGGTTGACAATGTACCAACCCAGTGGCAACCCCTTCACAGAGCACACACTCACCTTGTAACCGCTACTCGAAGCACCACAGAAACAACCTTGACTGGAACGTCCTCGTCGACATGTATTCCGGGAATCCGTACGCAAACTTTGCTGCTCCACAGGCCCAGTACCCGCTGCAGCTCGGGGAGCCATCAAAAGCGGTGCAAGCCGCACAACCACTCCCGCAACAACCCCTCCTACAACAACCGCTTCCGCCACCACCAGGGCTAGCCACGCCCCCCTTCCGTGCCGCCGCATCGGCGACGCCGCTATCGGACTTCACCTCGTCTGGAAGCGACGCCTCACTTTCCGACGGGCGCCCGACCCCCTCACCGACAAAGTCGTGGGTCCAGGTGCGCGCAGAACAAGGACGTGCGGCCCACATCGCGCGCGTCGAAGCAGCCACCGCGCGCCCCAACCCATATGCAGCCCCGCAGCCCGCCCCCGTCGCGCGACCCCCGTGGACAGGCGTGGGCCTAGGCGTACGCGTACACCATGGGTGGGAGAGCGCGTTCCGGAACGCGTCCGTGACAGCAGACACGCAAGTGCGGCGCGTGCAGGCGCAAACGATCGTGGACATGGGGCGGTGGGGGGACGAGACGGGAGAGGTGCGCGCGCTCGCGCAGCTATTTATCGAGCGCGCGCTGGAGGGGTACGTGATGGGGTTCATGTCCGTGGCGCCGTTTGCCCGAGAGCTACACGAGATGTTCGGGCGGAGACACGAGATGCTCGCGGTGAGCTTTGGAGAGAAGCTGAAGCAGTGCGTGTGGGCGGAGTTTGAGGCTTGGTGGAGGCCGGTACGTCGTATACAGAGATTTAAAGCGAAGGAAACACGACTGACGGTCGCGTACCAACAGGAAAGGCCGACGGCTTTGACCTCGCACGCACATCAAGGGCGAGGACAAGCTCTGGCCGCTGGCCTCGGGATCACGGCCTTCATCGGCGAGCTCTTCAACAACGGCATGCTCAATGCGGGTACCATCACCGAGTGTTTGCAGGTGCTCATCGGGAACATGGCCGGGACGGAACAGATTCGTGCCGTGGACACCATGTTGAAGCATTGCGATGCGCGCTTGCGTATCGCGGAGTTGCCCGCGCTGGAGACCCTCCTTTGGGCCTTCCGCACGAACGTGGTTCGCGTGAACGTGAGCTTCGTCGGCGTGTATCAAGACTCCGATAAGAAGAGCCTGTCTTTGGTAAGTTTCAGCTCATCAGCTTGTCGGATGGGAATGAACTCATCTACCATAGGCCGTCGAATCCGAGTTCAAGAGATTGGGCGCAGCGGGAGCAGCAAATAACCAGTCTCCGCACCCAATGGCGGCCAACGGCGACGACAGTCCAAAGCAACCGGCCTATCCGACCCTCGTTCCGACAGCCATCTGGCAACCTGCGCCCCACAACACGCCTATGCTCGCCTACGGCGCACCGGGGCAGCGCCCACCCGCGTAACTTTGGTTGCGCTTCTGCGTGCTCGCCCCACAGTGGTCGACCAGACATTCCTGTGCCATCGAGATGTGGAAGTTGTAGGATTTGGGATCGCTGGTGCTTCTTTGTTGTACAATCTGTATTACTGCTATGCAATAGAAAGCTCGACTATGGATACATTCAGCGCGAGATTCGAAGCGAAGAATAGCGGAATATCAGGACTCTCACCTGAGTTTACATATCCACATTTCCCCACTCGACTAGTTTGACCTTGCAGGGATATGCTCCCTAGCCCACTGTGCGGTGGATTGTGTCGCGTTCCATAGGGGATCTAGAGATGCTACCTTCCATGTCTCGTCATCTCCATGATCGGAAGGAAGGATCGCAAGGACTGCCAGGGACAGATATGTGTGGTAGGGATCTTTATGCGCGATCGCAAGTGCGCGATCGTAAGAGCGTGATCTGAGAGCGGTGCATTCGTCACTGACCTGGACGTTCTCCGGGAGCCTTCGCCAGCCCACCAAATTTGAACTGACAGTTCGCCAGGAAGTCGGCCATCATGCGCTCGTTCACAAGATCGCCATGTCCGAGAATCTGCACCACAAAGATGAATTACTGAAGAGATCGAATGAATTTTCTATCTTACTGCCAGGGCAGCCCCGCACCAGAAGCAATAGCATGCATCGGCCAGCTTGTTCGTTCGGCCGGAGAAGCCGCCGGAGTCGGATTGGTTCTGTACTAGCCAGCGGACCGTGCGCGCATGTTCCGCGGCAGCCAGACGGACTGCGCGAGGAGAATTCGTTGCATCTGGGGCGAGATGTAGGGAAGCAATCGCGCAATACGTTGTTCCTCCTGGGATGGCGATCAGCCAATGAAAAAGGAACAATAATTGCCGCTTACCGAGAGCTTCGCCAAAAGGTGCTTGTCCATATCCGCCTTCGTAACTCTGTTGTAAAAATAAGAAAGATTGACTACGAAAATTCGCGGGTAGCTTACGTAGCACTTGTGGATGTAAGCAAGAGCACGGTCGAGGTCCATGCCAGACCAGTCGTCAAGGAGGCTGCTGATCACGAAGGCACAGTACGTCATTCGCAAATCGGACTCTCCGCCGTTGGGTAAGGCGGTGAAGCTGGCGGACGCAGTCATGGTTTAGCATACAACCGAGGGAGATAAGCGAAAGCGGCTCTACCTTCCGTCTTCTTGTTGGCACGATCTTAGAAGGCGCAGGAGACCGGGTCGGTCCAGTTTGGAAAAATCGTCGCGGAGCATGGAGAGACAGAGTAGAGCTGTATATGTCATGACGAGATGCCCAGCCTCGTATTCTAACGGGTCGCCCTGAGGGTTCTCCATCTATCAGGGCGCGCTCAATAAGGGACAATGCCATATCTTACCTTGAAATCCTCTGGCGTCATGAAAGGACTAGGCCGGAATCCTGCACCGTATGAACCGGCTGAAGGTGAATCATCGCTCGACGAAAACACACCGGCATGAAGCGAGAGATCAACGAACATATTTGTTGTTCCCACAGCCAGTCTTTCCATGTTTCCCGTTCATGTTCTTTGGTCTGGGACTCCAAAGAGTTGAGAATGTCCAAAGTCCCCATGCAGTAGAATATCAACGCTATTCTATCGCGATCTATCAGTGACAAGAGGCAGATAAGAGGGACTTGGGCGTCGAGTATTTGGGATGCAAAAGCAGCGCACAAAGGGCAAGCCCTCAATTTGACATATGCCAAAGAGGTATATACAAGAGAGAACGAGTCGTACCTTGAAGGATCCGCCTCCATCTGGCTGGACGGGAGGCCAATGAGGCATCTCCCTGCCTGCGCGGCGTGTCCACCTCGCGAAAGGGTCCCTGGTTGCGTCATGGTTCACGCCGAAAAGGCGTCCAAGCTCCGTATATCCTGAATTGACCTTCAGATCGTCGAGATGTGCAGCACAGGCACCAGGGTGTGGGACCAGAGTGATATACTGACGGGTTCAGGCAAGACTCGGTCTCGATGAAAGGAGCAGCGTGTGTAGGCGCTCGAGGAGGCCGATTAAGCGCCCATGTCCTCCTTCCATCACGTGTTCAGCTAGAATTTTGGACGAACGCCGAGCAGCGAGTAAGCGCAGACCGCCCTCCCACCCTCGCGCGTCCTACCCCTCCTCCCCTCTTTCCAAAATGCCCGGGGATACTCCAATCGACGGCCACGTCTCCGCGCAACAATGCAAGCGCGCAGTGGATGCGCTGCTCGCTCATGCTGTCAAGTTCGAGGAGGAGAAGGCCGCAAACCAGCTCCTATCCGGCAGAGAACCGAATGTCTGGCTTGTCGTGAACACCAAGGTCATGCAGCCAGAGAAGAAGATCAAGCCTGCTCGGATGTATGGGTTCATTATCCTTGTATGTATACCTGACTGACCAGGCACTTATATGCAGACCCATAAAGTACCCGATTGTCGACCCACGAACAAGCGCGGTGTGCCTCATCACGAAGGACCCCCAGAGGGAGTATAAGGACCTCATCGCGAGCCAGGGAATAAAATTCATCTCGCGCGTCGTCGATATCCGGCACCTCGGTGGCAAGTGGAAGCCGTTCGAGGCGAGGAGGATGCTGTTGAAGGAGAACGGGCTCTTCCTCGCGGACGAGCGCGTCATTCCCCTCCTCCCGAAATTGCTGGGAAAGGTCTTTTTTGATGCAAAGAAGTACGTGTCCCGCTGATCTACACAAAATGATGTGTATACCGAGCCCGTCCGCTTTGATACAATATAGGCAACCCATCCCTGTCTGCATGACGCGCAAAGACCTCAAAGGCGAACTCGAGCGCGCCATCTCCTCAACGTACTTCCACCAAAATCAGGGCACCTGCACGTATGTCCATCCGTCCTCCCTTCGTTCTCCTCTCACCCTACGCGTTCTGACCCGATGACTGTGCTATGTGATAGCTCGGTCAAGATCGGTACCATCTCCCAAAAACCGGCGCAAGTGCTCTCCAACCTCCAAACTGCGCTCCACGAAGTCGTCAAGCACGTCAAGGGCGGCTGGGACAACGTCCAGAGCCTACTTCTCAAGACCAACTCCTCTGCTGCGCTCCCCGTATGGCAGTGCGACCTGGGCGCGGATGCCGGCGGCCGCTGGGAAGGACTCGTTCTGACCGACGAGGAGGACGAGGACGTCGAGATGCATGACGGCGAAGACGGCAGCGAGGAGAGCGACGAGGAGGAGCAGGATGAGGAGATGGAGGTGGAGGTGCCTGCACCCAAGACCAAGGCAAAGGTGAAGCCGAAAGAGAAAGACGAGACACAGGTGGAGGCGAAAGGTAAGGGGAAGAAGCGCGCAGTGGAGGAGACGGAGGCAGAGGTCGAGAAGGAGGAACCGAAGAAGGCGAAGGCAGCCGAAGCAGCCCCTGCGCCTGCTCCTTCCAAGGCGAAGACCAAGGCCGTCGCCGCGACCACCACAGGGCCCGCAGCATCGGCATCCGAGCCCGTAAAGAAGAAGCGTCGCAAGTCCGAGGCCGAGCTCGCGCCTGCGCCTGCACCTGTCCCCGAACCACAACCCTCGGCAACCGTTGCCCCGACGGAGAAGGAGAAGAAGAAGCGGAAAAAGTCCCAAGTCGCCTCAGAGACCTCAGCGGTGTCGGAGCTTGTGGCCGCACCCGTTGAGCCCGTTCCCATCCCCGCTCCCGCGCCCGCATCAGCACCTGCGCCCACACAGGCCACGACCCAGGCCGCCGCCGCACCCGCGAAGAAGGAAAAGCGCAAGAAAGCTCGTGCGCCCCCCGCCGCAGAAGATGCCACTTCTTCCACCGCCGCGGCTCCGTCCACGCCCGCGCCCGCGCTTGCTGCCGCTGTCCCTACCGAACTACCCGCCCTTGCCCCTACACCAGTAACCCCCGCCTCGCAAAAGAAGAAACGGCGCGCATCCGCGGTCGACTTCTTTGATTCCCCCGCGGCCGCCACCGCCGCAACTCCCGCAGGGGCCGCAGTCCCCGCGATGCCGCCCAACACTCCCGCTGACGGGTTAACCGGGGAGACTCCAGCCAAGCGCACGAAGCGCTCCAAGGCTGCGGCAGCAGAGACCCCGGTGTCGAGCGCGATCTCCAAGCTCTCTACCCCAGCTGAGGCTGAGGACGGAGACGGCGCGCTGGAGACCCCGAGCGTGAAGAAGCCGAGGCGGAAGAAGAGCAAAGCTGCGCTCCCTGGTGCGGCGGAGGCTGAGGCTGCTCCCCCTGCACCCGAACCTGAACCTGCGCTGGCTGTGTCCGCCGTTGCGGAAGGGGCGGAGAAGAAGAAAAAGCGGAAGCACAAGCACAAGGAGGCTGAGGGGGAGCCGAGCGCTGTGGTCGATGCTCCGACGCCCCCGGTGAGCACGGAGGAGATAAAGCAGAAGAAGGCGGGGACGGGTGTGGAGAAGAGGAAGGAGAAGGCGCTCGCGGCGGGCAGGGGTTCGGCGGGAAAGAGTGCGAAGGACGCGGTGGTGGGCAAGGCGAAAAAACTCTGAGTTTGAGGGGGGAAAGGCTGCGATTGGCATGACATGCATATATGCTTTCTTGAGGCTTGTGTTGTAGTTGTGGTTTGGAATTGCCGTTGCTTGTGCTCAACTTGTGCTGTATGCGCGTGCGAGCTTGTGGTTAAGTAGTGTCATTGCGTTGTCGTGAGCGCGTGTATGTGCTGCTGGTGAGTACAGGTGTTTGTGCGCGGAAATGAGTGTTGACGAGACGGGCCCGATGTATGAGAAGATGAAACCAGAGATGATGCATGGATGTAGAAAATAACGAAACAAAGAGTTCGTGAGCGCGGATGGGAAACCAGGACGAGGGGCATATATGTACAGTGGAGTACACAGTTCGTGAAGAACGTGAACGGTATGTCATGAGAGAAGACGTGAGTGTGAGCAGTCTGTCAGATGTTACAATGTGGGATGCCTGGTGGTACAGACGTGAATGCAGGATGGGTGTGTCCGTGCGAACAGAGCGATCGAAAGCAAAGCACGATGATCATCAACCTCGAACCTCGTCTCCTTCACGAGTTCGAGCCACTGCGGGTCCGCGAGTGGCTAGCGGAGCCTGGTAGCAGGCCCGCCGGGCTCGCCACCGCCCTCGACGCCAAATGTGTGCCTGGCAGGGCGGTTCCGTGAAACACGCGGATCCCGCCAGGTGCGAAAGCGCACAAAGTGATAGCATACGACAAACGGCGCTGGGCGAATGGATGGAAGACGTGACTTCAATGCCACACCCAGGGGTCGCGGTACTCCTTCTTGAACACCTTCGTGATGGCCCCGCAGCAGTCGCAGGCACGCGGTGTGGGGTCGTACATCTCGTCGGGGTAGGGCCTACCCAAGGCGTCGGGATGACGGTCCCCGGCGTAGGCGCGGCCGCGGCCGTTGTTGTGGTACCACCGAGGCTCCATGCGGCAGTAACTCTTGCCGAAGTTAGCGTTTGGGCAGTAACACGTCCCTGTATGCATAAGGTAACGTCGAGAGCGACAGAAGAGAGATGGTCAGCATTATGGAACAATTACAAGTCGCGTGAGACCTCAAACAGCACCGAGCATGATAGCTGCCACTGTCCTCGAGGCCGGGTACGTCTCCCTTGATGTATATGGTCCATCGCAGGACGGATTAGGATTGGAGGTGAAGGGAAGCGAAGGGCCCAGGCCTCAGGACGGAGCAGAGGAGGACGTACCTCTCGAATGGTGGGACTCGCAGGAGCCGCAAGCCTGGTACCCGCATTCCTTGCACATGGCCAGGCGGCGGCCCTCGCCGACCTTGGCGTTGCAACCCGTGCACTGGCCTACGGGAGGCCGCTTGGGCGGGGTCATCGCGATGCGAGTGTTGATTTCATTGAGCTTCTGGTGGATGCCGCACTCTCGCTGATGATTCCTCCAATTGGAGTTCTGACACTTTGTCCTGTGGGTGGGTGTGCGTGTCCGGTAAGCTCTGCGTGGGAAGCAGACGGGGAGGAGACTGGGACTGACGAGCAGTACCGCGTGGTCTTGCAAGCCGAGCACGCGTAGGGGGCCTCTTTCATGCAGACTTCACAAAAGGCGAAGCCACAGCGGTCCTCGTCGAGGGGCGGGGGCGGGTCGGGGAGGAATATGGCAGCAAGGGTGAAGATGACCATCGCGCCAGCGAGCGTGGAGACCGAGAGGAGGAACATGGTACAAACCTAAAGCGGGAGACCGCCGTCGACTCGGACGTCGTGGTTCACAGCAACCCTCCACCTTCCCTTCCAGGCGCCTCCCGCCCTGTTCACCTCCTCCGTCGCGTATCGTCACACACAACGTCACCGCGTGACATACCGTGTCTAGACGCGTCGACGCGTCGCAGCGCGGTCTGGACCGCTTCGCTATGGCTAACCAGGTTGCCAGTGGCGTACGCCACCATAATGATCTTAGCTTCTGAATGTTGTCATGGCGATCTTGCATTGCAGGATAAGAGAAGGTTTTATGACATGCTGCGTTGTATGGCTCATGATGCCTTTACGATCCCTCAGTTGGTACAGTATAAGATCATGGATAGAAACGAGTTATACGCGACACAAGTGACACCAGACTAGACTCAGAGATACTCCTGCTTGAACACCTTCGTCACTTTGCCGCAGTTGTTGCAAGCTCTCGCTTCCGGTTCGTACACATCGTCAGGGTATTCGTCGCCGTAGCCTTCGGGATGTCTATCGCCTTTGTACGGTCGTCCGTTGCCGTCCGTGTGGTACCACTTCGGCTCCATCTCGCAGTAGTTGTTCCCAAAGTTGGAGGTGGGGCAATAGCAAGTACCTGCGAGCATGCAGCATATGTAGCACCGTCGGTCTATCGTGGCCTCTGTCTCGTGCACAAAGGACTCACCGTTCTTATAAGCGCAGATACACGACTCGCACGCTACATATCCGCACGTCTCGCAATTTCCCCCGCAGCGGTAATCTTCGCTGAACTTTACGTTACAGCCCGTGCAACGCGTCGTGGACGGACGCGCTCGGGGATTGGCAGCGTGTTCGTCGTTGATCTTGTTGAGCATCTGCTGAATTTTGCAGCCCTTTTTGTGCGCCTTCCAATCGGCTATCTGGCATTCCTCGCTAAGACCGGAAGAAAGATCAGCACGGATCCATGGGCCGGGCGCGGCCCCAATATTCGAAAGAAATATTAGCTTCGTACGAGCAGTAGTGTGTGTGCTTGCAGCCCGAGCAGGCCATGAACGCCTCTTCACGGCAGTGCTCGCAGATATACATTTTCTGGGTATCCAAGGGGTGAGGTGAGGTAGCGCGTGCGAATTCTGCGGAGGACGAGCCTTGGGGCGAGTGGCGAAGTCGAGAAGCGCAGGCAAAAACGCGACGCGTCTGACTCTGAGCGTCTGCTGAGGGTACGCGTGCACGTGTATAAAGACGCGTGCGTTTGTGATGGGGCCCCCGATCACCGCGACTGTGTGTGGTAGCGCCGCGGTAGTTGTGGGACTGTTGCTAAAGAGCCGCACCTCCGACGCCGTACTACTCGCGCCGCTCAGAGTCAAACGGTCCTGCGGTCAATGTCAATCACGGTCCTCTGAGCGGTGCTGCTAGCCAAACGACTCTTTGGAATACCCTGCTTTACGTCCAATCTCTACCTGTCCTCTCTTTTACGCCCACCACTGTCTCGTGCACGTCCATCATCCACTATAATGCCCTCACCCACCCACGGTTCCGGTTCAAACAAGCTCCTCAATGCATATGTGCGTGTCTGAGATCCTTAGACGCGATCGGAGTGGTGCTTACTGTGGCTCATGAACAGCAATTGGGAGATTCGTTGGGGAAGGGCGCGTTTGGCCAGGTCTACCGTGCGTATTCCGCCTCTTGGGCCCTTGCGGATAGCCTGAACATGTCCCCCCCTACGTAGGTGCCCTCAATTGGGCTACGGGAGAGACCGTAGCCATCAAGGAGATTCAGCTCAGCAATATACCAAAGAGCGAGATTGGGCAGATCATGGTGCGTGCGTACCTCAGCGGATGGGTGTCGTCCGACTGACCATGTATGTGTTCCGCAGTCCGAGATCGATTTGCTGAAGAATCTGAATGTGAGTTCCTGCTTCTTGTCATCGTTTTGCTTGATGCATACATCCCCGCTTCCGCGTCCTGGACGCGCTTGAAGTTCGGTCTGCTTTCGAAGGCCCGCATATACCTAGACCTATGATTGTACCCATAGTGACATGCTGCTTTGGGACTCCCCCGCGCTTCGGAGCAAATGGCCCTGCGAGCCTTTGAATTTTCCTTCCCATAACTCATCACCGTGATGAGCACACAAACCGATTGCCCTAGGAACAACCTCCGTGAAATATTGCTAATTGCTTGACGTCATATAGCATGCCAATATCGTCAAGTACAAAGGGTTCGAGAAGACCCCGGAATATCTGTATATTATTCTAGAGTATGTCTATTCCATTTCCACTCCCAGGCTTCTGGTATTGATGGGCGAAGGTTTTGCGAGAATGGGTCCTTGCATAATATCTGCAAGAAGTTTGGCAAGTTCCCGGAGACCCTCGTTGGGGTTTATATTGCACAGGTCCTGGAGGGACTCGTGTACCTTCATGACCAGGGTGTGATACACCGGGATATCAAGGGTGCGAACATTCTGACGAACAAGGACGGATGCGTCAAATTGGCCGACTTCGGAGTTGCAAGCAGCGCCGCCGCAGGCGCGGTCCGCGACGACGCCGTAGTTGGCAGCCCCTACTGGAGTAAGTCCCAAGTCGCATGCTCCAACCCCTTCACCGTAGCACCCAAGCTTAATCTCCGCACAGTGGCACCCGAAGTCATCGAGCAATCTGGCGCGACCACCGCTTCGGACATATGGTCAGTTCACCGTCCACATCACCCTTCATGGACGCAAGCTAATGTTTCCCCGTCGTCTCCTTATATCTGTCCTCCAGGAGCGTCGGCTGCACGGTCATAGAGCTGCTCGAGGGGAAGCCCCCGTACCACTTCCTCGACCCCATGCCTGCACTTTTCCGCATCGTTCAGGATGATAGCCCACCGATACCAGAGGGCGCGTCGCCCATTGTGAAGGACTTCCTCTACCACTGCTTCCAGAAGGACTCCAACCTGCGCATATCGGCAAAGAAGCTGCTCAAGCACCCGTGGATGGTCGCCGCGCGGAAGCAGATGGCCAACTCGCACGGCGGGGACAGGTCGTCAGATGCGGGGAATTCTAATGGGGCTGGGGCTCCTGGGGGACGGCCGTTGAGCAACTACAACTACGACGAGGCGGTGCTTAAGGTGCAGGAGTGGAACGAGGCTCTCAAGTGTAAGTAGCATTCTTGTTGCGTCCTCTAATGCCGGCTGACTAGGTCGTTACGTGCAGCGCCGTCACGACCGTCTAAGCATCCTGAGCGCCGTCGGAAGACGTCGCTCGCAGGACGGTCCGGGTCTCCCTTGCCATCCCCTACGAACATGATCGCCTCGGTACAGCTGTCATCATCCCTCCAGGTACCGCAACAGTCAATGCTGCTTGCGCCCCAAGGGCGGAAGCCCGGCTCGATACCAAAGCCAGGGATGCCAGCTCCGCTGGGCCATATCCGCGAGACGCTCCCAATGCCATTCATCCTTCAAGCACCCGAGGAACAAACCGACAATTGGGATGACGACTTTGAGGAGGGTATCTCGCTCACGAAACTGCATGGTGCGCATATATCCGGCACTCCACCATGGTTGCGCAACGGTACTGACTGCGGTTGTATTTTGTTTGGTGGATGCGATTTAGCGCTCGACAAGACCCCTGCTGAAGACGAGAAACTGGAGGCGGACGATAACGCCCGTACTATCCGCCCTGGGCGAAGTCCGGGTCTTGGGACAGTGCCGTTACCCCTTGCGAAGGCACCTGAACCTCAGATTGCTCCCATCGCTGAAGACTATTCCGATTTGGTATTTGAGGAGGATGAAGCGAAACTAGAAGAGAAAGTGGCTGACTTCAAGGTATGTCCGCCTCGTGTCGTGACAATAAACATGAGTTCACAGTTGCATAGTTGAAGAATTCGGTGAGGCGGGGCCTGTTCCACCCGAACGACATCAAGACGATCGGCCTCCAACCGCCCTCTCCGGGACCGATGACCGCGCCCCTGCCTGGCCTGGCACACCGTCGTTCGCGTCCCTCACTCAGCGTTCTCGCCACCGGGCCCTCCAGCGGCCCGTCCTCCGCCCGCGCGCACTCGCGCTCGTCATCCTTCGTCGGGAACGAGTCGTTCGGGCGCGAGCAGGCACGGCGCCTGCAGAAGGACCTAGACAAGTACGCGGACGACGACGACGAGGACTACGAGGACGTGTTCGGGAAGACGAACGGGACGGCAGCGCATGCGATGCAGACACTGCAGCTTAACACGCGGCTGTCGAACAAGTCGTGGTTCGGGGACGAGGACGACGAGGACGACGACCCGTTCGCGGAGATCGACGAGGGATACGCGGAGGAGGATCTTGAGGCAAATTTGCAGCGTGACAAGTATGCGAGGTTGTCGAACCAGGTCACTCAGCTCATCGACGAGCTCACGCCAAGCGCGCCGGACTTCCAGTTGCGGGACGCGTGTGACCAGCTCGTGAGTGCTTGCCGTCGAGTTATTCGGGTTGGTGGAAGGTTTGGGCTGACAGTGTGCGACATAGCTCAACATCATCCATGACACGCCCGAGATGCAGTCGCAGCTAGTCTCCGCACATGGAATGCTGGCGATCTTGGAGGTGCTTGAGTCAAGGACAGCGCGAGATGTCGCACTCAAGTTGTTGCAAATTGTCAACGCGGTGAGTAAGAATGCATTGCTATATGCGTCGGATCGGCATGGCTAGATTGTCCTGCAGCTTGTCACCACAGATATGGGCTTTCTCGAGAGCTTCTGCCTCATTGGGTATGGGTCTGTCTTGTTTGACCTGTGCGTTCACTCAGAGCTTCCAATAGCGGGATTCCGGTCATCATGGGCTTCACTTCCAAGAAATATCCTTCGGAGTGTCGCCTTGAAGCGTCTCACTTCATCCGACTGTTGTGCCACTCGTCGGTGCTGACGCTGCAGATGTTTATTTCGTACGTTTCATCAACTCACCCTCCACGCATCCGCTGACATGAGCATGCTCCAGATGTCGTGGCTTGAAGGTCCTTGTTGATCTATTGGATGAAGACTTCACCGAGCAGTCTGAGCTCGTCATCCACGCGCTCAACGGCATCTGCAGCGTGTTCGAACTGCAGAGTCCAACGACGAAGAACGACTTCTGTCGTATGTTCATCCGGGACGGTCTCCTCGACCCGTTGTCATCGGCGCTGTTGAACGTTATGGCGAGCCGGGGCGAGATTGCTGACGACATGAACCGCAAGATCCTCCAGATTATCCTAGTGTTCTGCCAGGTCTCCCAGTCGGATATCCACGTCCGGAATGCACTTAGTACGCGCAAGATCGTGCGACGTAAGTTCATTTTATCACAGTCAACAGGATGACACTAAACCCTTGTAGGACTTCTACGGGCCTGCGAGCTTCTTGAGCCTCAGTATCTGGTTCAAATGCTCAAGGCAGTCAAGCATCTTTCCATGAATGCCACGATTCTTGAAGTCTTACAGAACGCGAACGCAATCGAGATCCTAGTAAAGATACTCGACGAGCAGAGTTCGGGTCCGTTTGGCACAGTAAGTGGTGCATCTATCTTGTGATAATAATGACACGCTCAACTCTGAGAACCGCAGGAAATGTCCAACCACATCTTCCAGACGTGCTATAACCTATGTCGCCTCAACAAGTCGAGACAGGAGGAAGCTGCGCAAGCCGGCATCCTTCCCAGCCTCAAACGCGTCATCGAGTCTAGCTCGCCCCTCAAGCAATTCGCACTTCCCATCCTGTGCGACCTTGCCAGTGCTGGGAAGAGCTGTAGGATATTGCTATGGCAGCACGACGGATTGTCGCTCTACCTTCGTCTTCTCGAGGATCCTTACTTCCAAGTCAGCGCGCTGGAGTCAATTCTATCCTGGTACGTAATTCCATTTGCTCTCATGGATATTGGAGCTTACCCAGTTGCTAGGCTGCAAGATGAGACGGCCAGGATTGAAGATGAGCTTATGAAGCCGGAGTCAATAGATGCACTCCTCCGTTGCTTCGTACAGGCTAAGGCTAACTCCTTCGAGAATCTCCTCGATCCCTTTCTCAAGATGTTCCGCATCTCCACCAATATCGCAATCGGCATCGCCAAGTCGCAGTTCTTCAAGCGCCTCATCGACAAGCTCAGTTCAAGCAAGGCAGTCGTGCGACTCAACCTCCTCCGTATCTTGCGGACAGTGTGTGACGTGCACCCGAACCGCGTTGTCCTTGTCGAGCGCTACGGAATTTACGACATTGTGGCGAAGCTCAGCAAGGAAGACGTCGCCGTCCTTGTTCGGGAGCTTGCAAGAGAGATCGTTCCCACTCTCGCCCCGGCGCTCAAGCCTTCGGCACGGCTCTCGAAGGGCTTCGACACGCCAAAGTCCGCAAAGGCGATCGCACCGAAGCGGATGCGCCGCCACGCCTCGGAATCCCTGGCCGGGATGATGCCTTCCAGTGCCGCAATGGCGGCGCACACGAACGGGACCAGCCACCTGCGCACGTCGACGCGCGGCAGCGGGGGACTCAATGGCAGATCTTCGCGCTCGCAACTGCACGACATCCCCTGGCAGGGCCAGGATCGGCGTTAGCTCGCCGCCTCGGTGTAATTGTACTTTCATTGGGTATACTTCCATGTCTCGCTCGTGCATTCGTTTGCTTTCGCTGTCACCGTCATCATGATATCATGCCGTTCACTTTCCTTATCTCCCTCACTTCCACACCCCATCCGTTTCACTAGTACTATTTGGCAGACACGCTCGCACATCGCTCGCTCGCATTGGCATCCATCACTCGCTGCATCTATCTAACGAACTCATACCGTCATTACACCTACAGCTATTTAGAGTCGGCTTAATATTGTACTTGTGTCTGCGGACTTGAACATGCACTAGACAGGCTACCTTTGTATGCTGTCATTATTGTCTGGAGGATAGAACGCAGAGAGGGCGGCAATACCAAGGGTTTACCCATTGTTTACCCACGAATAAGAACGCGTCTCAGCCCAGTTAAGGCAAGCTAAGGAAGAGGCGTGTAGTCGCGTGTTAGAGCTGTGGGAAAGAGGTTTGTTAATGGGTTAGTCCCGGTTAGTGCCAGCCGCCCTCGCCGATGCTTCCTTCCCCGCGACGACGACGACCGCCCGCCCCCCCCTGCTCTGCCCTTCGTTTCTCTCCTTACTTCCGACTTCTTGAAGGCAGCATTGGCTTTCTCCCTTCTGCTTTAATACTGGGCCCATGGCCTTGACTGCGACGGCACATTCAGCCCTGCCTCGAGAACCAACCTGGGACGAGGTGATTGTTCCTGCTCTCCGCAAACGTAAGTTCCTGTCACCTTTTCGCGGTCAAGCCGCTTTCTGACGTCGCCTGTAGGGCTAAAGGATGAGAGCACCGTCCTCTCCAAGCGCATGTCCGCCGCCTCAGTCACCTCATCCGAGGACCAGGCACCAAGCCAGTCCGTTGCTCCTCCAAGACCGGGAACGTCCACTTCCTCGCACTCGCATTCGAACAACAAGCCGAGCGCGATCCCCCGTCCCAGCATCCAGTCCTCAAGGACTACGGAGTCGTCTGCAAGCGGATATGCAAGTGCCCCTCCACCCAGCTTCCAACGCGCCCGCGCCCTTTCACAACCATTCCCAGTCGAACCCCCCCTACTACCAGATCCGGCTCCCCATTTTGCAGAGACCCGCCCAATATCGCCCCTCAACGCGCCAAAAGGCACGCGTATACCTGTCTCTCGGACGCGAACGGGAAGTACGTCTAGCCAAGCGCAATCTACGTTTAATGGCTCGAGCACAACCGGACGGGTGAACGGATACACTAGACATAATGGTGAGTACGATATGTCTCTATAATATTTTGGCATGCATATGGGAGGGCTTGGTGCAAGTGATGATGAGTACTTCTACCGTCACCCGCCGCCGCGATCGTGGTGCCCTGGTCGGCCTGTCTCGACGGACAGTGCTCGTTGTAGAGGGCGATGCTTCCACCAAGCATATAGGGAATTTGACGGTCGTCGCGGCGAAGTACGGTGAGAATGCCCATGCTCATTTTACCGTTCCCTTGGCAGTTGCTGGGATGAAGCATTCTGAGGTGTATGCAGGGGAAGCCTCCGAGTCTCAGCTCTACCGCGTCGACGAGAAAACGCATCCACAGGCCCAATCGTCGCCTCAGTCTCACGCGTCGCGCTCCACGATCCAAGTCCCGCGCCGAAAGGTGTCTGATATATTCCAAGAACAAGCGCCGTTCCCTCCCAACTCTCTCTCATCCTCACACAGCCAGCTCGACTACGCACCAGAGAGGATGTCATCCGACTCGGACGAGCGCCCATTCGAGCACTGGTACCGCGGGGATGTGGCGCGTAACGGCGGTGTCGGTGAGCTGCGCGTCGCTCGGCGTCAGGAGATGCTCGATATAGCGAACTACGGCCATACGCTACGCAACACCTCTGGCAAATCTCAAACCGGTCTTTCCACTCGCTCACGGTCAAACTCACGGAGCAGAGATATGCCTAATGGACGTAATAGGGGGAGACAACGGGCGGACAGTGTGGGGGCGCGGGAGAGCATTTACATCGACGAGGATGCGATGGAGGACGGAGATGCCGTGATGGACGAGCGGCCGTTGACGGACCTGGATGACGATGATTACGAAGGGTACGAGGACCAGTTGGATGACTATTACACGCAAACCGTGCAGCCGCACCCGAACGGTTCAGTATCGTCGCCATCCCTGGAGCGCAGCGACACCCCAACAAGTCGGCAGACGCAGAACACAACGCGGAGTCGAATACCTCAGCCTGCGTCGCGATCACGCACGACGACACCGACACCAGGGAAGCCGACTCGCAGTGTATCCGAGAATGCGTTATCTGGCCCGTCTTCACCGTCTGTTCCTCCCATGCAGCGTTCAGCCACTCAGCCACTCAAGACACAAGGCTTGCCATCCCCTTCACTGTCCGCCAATCCGTCAGCGCCGTCAACGCCCACTAACAAGAAACGTGCTAAGAGCCCTGCAAGCTCTACACCCTCCACTTCCAAGAAGCAGAAAGCGAAGGCACCACCATCATCCATGCAGAAACGGCCGGGCGCAAAGGACGATAATCGCCGGTCGGTCGGGCAGTATCCGTTACCCGACGGAGATGAGGATGCGATTCCAACGTGGACTCAGCCCCGGCAAGCCAACGGCAATTGGGACGACGTGAGTTCCCCGCGTGTGTTCCTGAATTCTCGTGTGCTTACCCTCCGGTTACCCAGGTCGTGCTTCCTGTAGTTGCAAGGAAGAAAGGTCTGCAAGACCAATATGAGACAGCCGACGGCACACCAAAGCCCAAGGAGCCCGAGCCTATGATTGTGGAGCCAGTGAGTCGACTCCCACCTTTAGATGCTTCCCCTCCTCACCCACTATGCGTGTTCAAGGCACCTGGTACGTTTGGATTCGACCAGGCGAAGCACCGCAAGCGATGGAGTGGGAATCCGGAGCACATCCTCATGGACGAGTTTGGGCAACCCAAGGCGTTCGACCCACCAACGCCTGAGCCTTCGTCAACACTTGAGGTGCCTGGACCTTCCCTTGTTGAGCCACGCAATTCCCCGACGACGTCCATCCCTTCAACGCCGCGTTCAACCGAGCGGCCACGCGTTGTATCCCCGCCTCCGTTTGCGCATTACCAAACGAACCAGCACTTGTCCCCACCGACGGAAGCGATGCGCCCGATCCCACCTCCAGCAAGCAAGGAAGGGCACTTCCAACAGCAGGCAGACGAAGATGGCGGCGCAGGTTGCTGCAAGTGTCTCGTTATGTGACATATACCGTTCGCCGCGCCTGCGTGCACCCTTCCGCTCGTTTGCGGCTTCTCCTCTCCGTCTCGACTCACGTCTTCTCGTCTTCACCGTCGACCCGGATGTTCCGGGCCCGGCGGGGCCTTCTTACCCTCACTTATTTCCCTCTTTCTCTCTGGGTTTCCTCGGACGTCATGCCTGTCTCCCTAGCGCATCCATCCATCCCTGCGTGTTCGTTTTTCATGCTTTGCATTGCACTCTCACCTCGCCTCGCCTCACCTCACCCCGCCTCCCTTTCGCCACTATCATTCTCATGTACGTACCGTGCTTGTTGCGTTCTCACCCGCATTCTGTGACTACTAGGTACAAGGATTTCCCACTTTTCTGCCCAAACCCTTCATGCCCTCACTACCTTCCACCTCTCTTGCCCCGCCCCGCCTCCTCCGTGCGGCCACGAGGCCGTCTCTCCTGCCTCGAGAGCCCGCCGTCCCTGCTGCGGTTCCCGACAGATGACCTATCGTCAAGCTAGCGTGGATACTCCATTCCCTCTCGAGGTTCTAGAATGCCGACCTCCACGATCAGGCTCTCGCCCCTGGCTGCTTCGTCCCTCCGTCGCATGGTCCCTTGATCCCCCTCCTCTTCCTCATCCCATCCCTGATTATTCCTGATACTTGTACGACTGCATTGGCCTGGCCATCATATTCACTTATCGTCCCCCTCATCCTCCGGTCTTGGGTCCCTTTTAAACTGTTGACTGTCGACGTTGGATTTTCCCCTCGCCTTGCCATGGTCCCCATCCAGCCCGATCCCCCCATCGCTCGTTAATACCCCGGTAGTCTAAGCGTATCACCCTTATTGACCCAATACCATGCTCCGACTCCGGACGCACGCCAGTACTATACAATGCAGGCTGTAGCGGGCTCGCGCGCGGTCGCCACGAATTCATTTTCTGCCAAGCCCTCCATGTCGCATCAGAAGGCTGCAACTGCGGCGGCGTGGGCGTGCACGCCCGGTTCGACTTCGCTGAACAAGAGAAGACTCCGAAGACGTCCCCGAGAGCTGTGCCCACCTAATCGCCGTGAGTTCGCCCAGTCAGTGGTTGCCTGGTCCAGGGGATCGTCGACGCGGCGAGTAGCGGACGCAACCATGGAAGGCTTCCGATCGATCGATTGTGACGTCGAGCAATGCCACTTACAGCTCTTGCCGGCGGCGGACGCACTCACCTTCAAGCGCAAGATGAAAGTGGAGGGAGGGAGCATAAGTGAGATTTAGCTTACAGAGCGTGCGCATACAGGAGCGTTTATGTCATACAACAGTTCGGCACTTCTTCCTCTACATCAATATTTTAGGCGGCGGGGGGTGCGTCCGCAGTCTTGGGAGCGTCCCCAGCGGGAGCGTTGGGAGCCGCAGACGGAGGCGTCGCGGCGTGCTGCTGGGGCTGGGGCTGCTGGGGCTGCGATGCCTTGTGCGTCTCGTGGATGCGACGCGCCTCGTCGTGGATGTCGAGCACCTGCTTGGACGTCGTCGTGTAGAATGCCTTCACCTTTTGGCCAAAGGGCGACGCCAGGGCCTTCGAATAGTACTGCGCGCGAGCAAAGTGTCAGGGCTCCGGCGCCACGAAGGTGCAAGACTGGGTGCTCACGTCGGTCGCCGTCTTGGAGATGCCGCGTTGCTCGTCAACGGCCCTCGCCTGCTGCTGTGCGCCGCGGAGGGTCTCCTGTGCCTTGGCGGAGATCGTCTGCTCGGGCCCGAGTACCTTCGCGCCTGCACGATGCACCGAACCGTTCAGCTTCAAACTCACGCGCGGAGGAGCTCAGTGGGCTCACCGAGTGTGGTGTCGAGGCCCTGGATGTACGAGAGGAAGCGGCCCGAGATGCCGTGCTGCTGGTCGATCTCAATCGCGCGCTGGAGGATTTGGTCGGAGAGGATGTATCCCTTCGCGAGATACTCGGCGGCAACTTTGCAGAGCGCGCGGTTTAAGTGTCCGCCTCTCGAGCGTGAGGACGGGGGAGAAACGGACTCACTTCCTGCGCGCGGCTTGTCGCTCTGGTCGATGTGCCCGCCCGGGTGCGCGGCGTGCTCGGTCTCTTTGGCGGCGGGAGCGGCGTGAGCCTCAGGGAGGTCGGAGACGATGGAGAGGTGAGCGCCGTCGAGGGTGCCGCCGTGCAGCATGAGCGCGGTCTTGGCTGCGGAGGGCTTGTCGAAGGTGAGCTTGGCGGTGCGCTTCTCCTCATTGAAGTCAATGTCGTTGATCTTGCCGCAGAACCTGGCAGAGATGGATATTAGCCTTGCCTTCAAACGAAAGAAGAGAACAGGGAGGCGATACGCAATTGGGAAGCAGTACTTACGTGAAGAAGTCGTTCAGATGTGTCTTCGTCGTCGTAGACGAGATGTCAGACACCTGTCGGAACGCGTCCAAAGGCGCATATAATCAGTATCTATCCGAGGCTTTGGCGCTGCGTCGACCGCAGTCTCAGGCGGCTATATGCGCGCGATGGCTGGATAGATGAAGAGCGACGTACATGGATGATGTTTGCAGACATGGTGGTGGTAGATGTGAAAGGTGCGATGGGGGTCGATGAAGACGATGGTCGTGGACTGAGACGGCGGGCTCCCGACTGCGCCCCTCGACTCCTCGAGAGCGGTCCCCACCAATGATGTCATCTCCGCGCACACACTGGACGATGCTGCAACGCCGGCCCGGCTGCCCGGGGGGCCTCGATCGCGTCGCGTCGCGTGAGCCGCGCTCGTTCTTGGTCGTTCTCATCGGCAGCGACGACGACCACGGCTGCCGCAGGGTTCTCTCTCGCACATGCAACGATCATACCACCTGCTCTCTATCTGCTACTGCCACCGACAGTATGAACCGTTTTCTGCTTGACATCTGGCTCGTACTCGGCGCCCTTTGCTTGACATCTGGGCTTGCGGCAGACGTCGTCGAACGGCCATATGAACTTATCGTTCACCGGCAGACAGACACCCTAAAATGCACCCATCTAACACTTCGTGAGACGCAGCACTTCAGGGGTCTCCCTGACTCGGGGTACTTCAAGAGCAGGCGGCTGGAGTCAGGCCAGGAGACGATCCACTTCATCGCTGAGGAGGAGCAGGCGGTCTGGGAGCGTGCTGAGTCTCTTTGCGGCGAGAAACATACCTGGGACTTCCATACTCTTATCCACTCCCTACCGCAAGCGCATGAAGCGGAGCAAGTCGTCCTCCGTCCCGTCCAGGGAAATCTGCTACAACTCGAGATCTCCCCTTTAATTACGTCCGGAGATTCGAGCAACCGTGTCGATCTGGTATTCTTTGCGGACGGCTGTAAGTTTTCGCGCTTTTGGAGAGCCTGAGCATGCATATACCCGTTACCTGTAGACACGCTGCAAGAGAAAGACAAGTTCCTCGATGACGCCCTTCGCCTTGCTGAAGACATCTCCAGCAACCAGACATTCTACACCGTCAAGCCTCTTCTCAACTTCTGGGCCGCATTTGCGCCCAGCAAGGAGGTACGATATCCTATACTTCCTGAAACCATTCACTGAGCATTTTTCTGACCACAGAGTGGCGTCGGCGTCGGTGGCAGACCCAAGGAGTAAGTCCAACTCTAAGACCGCTCGAGTTCCAAGCCTGACGCCTTTGACAATATGGCAGCACCGTCTTTGGGCTATACCGTGACGGCACGGAACTTCGCGGGGTGTACTACAGCAAACCCGAGGTCGCTCGCGAAGCATGCGACTCCCTAGGCACGCAATGTGACTACCCTATTCTCATGGGTGCGTCTACAGGAACATCGGGAAAGGAGTATATCCTCCGAGCGCTGACAATGCTTCTGAACAGGGAACGACCCCCTCTACGGCGGTAAGTACATGGCTGGCAGTGTCCTGAACACCCACCTGATCATCCGTGCTGGTTCCACGTCTAGGGCTTGGTGGAGAGTTTACGTGAGTACTCGTCCTCTTCCGAGGTGATCGTTAGGCATCTCATCGAGGCTCACTGCAACCACAGAGTGATCACTCCATCTCTCGCAAACGGACCATTGGTCCTCCGGTACGCGTCTAGATTTCCTGAACCGCATCTTGGTGCTAACGTAGAACGCCCTATAGACATGAGCTAGGCCACTCCATCATTGATGTCGGTGAGGAGTACGACGGCGGTTTTGCCTACTTCGGGGTGAACGCTGCGCACAACGCCACCTCTGCCGGCGTTCCCTGGACGCACTGGCTGTCCGCCATACCCCACACGTCCGCTCACTCCCACTCCCAGCCTCATGACCACGACGATCACAAGCATGACCCGCCTGCCCAGGAAAGCGTTCGCGTCGAGCGCGCCGTGATGCCGTTGCAAGACTACGCGTGGACGCTTCTCAATACCTCCGCCGCCTGGTCCACGACGTTCAACTCCTCCGGCCAGTATGCCTGGCACCTCATCCGCTTCTCGCTGTCAGGCATCCCAGCCGCATCCGATCTGGTCGTCTCCCTGGATGGCACGGACCTGCATTGGACGCCGCGTGCGGATATTGGGGTCGACAGGTGGCACTACGACATCAAGTTGAACTACACGCTGACAGAGGGCGAGCACGAGGTTAAATTCGAGCTGAAGAACAGGAAGACAGAGGGCGAGGCGCAGCTGTGCAGCGTGGAGGTGCTCGAGTTCGGGGATGAGAGCGAGTAAGTGCCCGTATTGTATCCTCTCACCGTCCCAGCGGATGCCGTACGGACGAGTAAGCCGGAAATTTGCTGACCAAGGTTGCGAATGACAGGTTTGTTACTGCTCCAGGACATTACAGTCTATACCCGACGTGAGTCTGAATTCCACGAGCTAGCCGTTTAGGTTACAGTGACGCTCACTAAACTATGCCTCTTGCCTCCCAGGTTCTCCGAGAAAAACGAAACGACCTACCGCCCGACGAATGAGGACTGCCTCATGCGCATCGTCACGACGCCGAACTTCTGCCGCGCCTGCGTGGAGGGCCTGTGGCACGCCCTTCTGCGCCGCGTCGCCCTCATCGACGGCCTAGCCCCCTCCTGCCGCGACCCCACCGCCCTCTTCGATCTCAGTCCAAAATCGAAATCGAGGCGGCAGAGAGTGCTCGACCTCTCACTTGTGCCCCTCGCACACCTCCGCGACACGCCTGTCGACGTCAAGGAGGGCTACGCGATCACATGGGTCAAGGATGGCGTCGAGGTGCCCGCATTTGCGAACAGGACGAGGCTGGTCGACGATGGAGACGCGGTGGGCAGTTACGTCGTGAAGGTGAAGTACTGGACGGAGGAGGTGCGGATCGACCCGGAGGGCTTGTTGGAGACCGCCGCGGCGGTGATCGTTACGACCCGGTGCTCGTGAATGAGTAGGCGGCAGAATTCTGGAGGAAGGTCGATCTGCGAAGGATTTTTTATTATTGAGGGGGATTTCAAGTGTACGTCTGGAGCGTTCGTCGTTTGTCAGCCTAGATTCGTCACCATCGGATAGCATACCGGCGTGAGAATGTCAGACCATATGTACCCAATGATGGGTCGTTTGCAAGCAGTCCCCCTCTCCCAAGGTATCCCATTACAACTGAGATTGGGCAATGTGAGTCTCACAACCTCTGATAAGATATGCAACTCACCCAGTTAACGATATCATCAAACTGTAGAGGAGCTGGGCTGTTATCGGGCCACGTATGAATGTCCCATAAATCTCGGATATTTCAGGTATGGACGCGATCGAGGTGTTGACGGACGTGCGGAGTGCCTCCACTCGTATCCAAGGTTTCACTAGACCCGATGCAAAGTAGGAAATGATTGATCGCATGCATAACCTCTCCATTAACCACCCCTCCAGGACGCAAACGGATTACATCGAAACAGTGAGAGGCCCTTCTTTGCTCAACATGTTCATACTCCCGTACTCATACGCCTGCCCCTTCCCTTACATTGCAGCTACGGCAGCTCTCGACGCTCCTCACCGATTCATCGTCTCATGTGCGAAGCCTTCTCAACTCCATAGCCACCATTAACACCCTCCCGCCCGAACTCCTCGCACATATATTCGTACTTTACGCAACGGAAACCGTGCGGATCGCAAGTATATCCATATTCGAGGCATATGAGCCTTTCAACTACCCCTCACCCCGTGCCGCGCTCCGCCTTACAGAAGTATGCAAACACTGGCGCGACGTCTCCCTCACGACGCCCTCGCTTTGGTCTGGGGTAATCTGCGGGGGAAGCGTTGCAATGCCAACCACACGATATCTCTACCGCTCTAAGAGCATCCCGCTGCACGCGATTATTCAAGGCGACCTTGAGACCGTCGAGGACATCCTCGACACCTACCCTTCTCGCATCCAGCACCTCCTCCTCGTAGACAATAATTCTTGGACCCGCCGTTACGACCCACGACGGCTCCTCACCAACGTCGCACCCGATTTACTCACATGCACGCTCGACCTCCACTCCTGGCCACGCGGGCCAAGCCTCCCGGAGCTCGGCTACACCCTCTTCTCAGGCGGCGCCGCGCGCCTGCGCACGCTGTCCCTACACAGCGCGAAGCTCATCCCGCTGGACAGCCTGCCAAACCTGCGCACGCTCGCGCTGTACCACATCCTCGGCATCCCGTCGCTTCCACACATCCTCGCGCTGCTCGGGCGCTGCCCCACGCTCGAGGACGTTTGCGTGCACTCAAACCGCGAGCCGGCGCGGATCGCGCCCGACACGCGCTTCGACCCCGATGTCGTCGCGCTCCGGCACGTCAGGAGGCTCGCGCTCCTCATACAAAACTCCGTCTGGCTCTTGGCCCACCTCGCGATCCCTCGGTCTGCGCTCGTGCGCGTAGACGACATCACGCTGCAGCAGATGACGGAGTGGCCACACCTCCCCCCGCCGCCCGAGTCTCCTGTCCTGGGTAATCCCAGCCAAAGTACCCTTACTCGCATGCGCGTCTCCTCGCCCAAGAGCAGCCCCCTCCACGCCGGGATCGTCGCGGAGCTTCGCATCGAGCTCGCAGGCAGCGCACGCGGGCGCGGAGTGTGTCTCAACACCGCGGCCCCGTCGTCGACTCCCCGTAAGGCCTACGGCTCGGCCGTGCAGAACGTAATCTCAAGGAGCGCCGCTCTCTTTGCGCACGTCACCGTCCTCTGGGCTATTCGCCAGTCCAGCCTGCTGTGGCCGATCCTGCTCGACCTGCCCGCGCTCCGCGTGCTTGGCGTTGTTAGCGGCAGCGATGCAGGCAGGCTCGCGGGGCTCACGAATGTGCTCGCAAAGACCTCGTCGGATGGCAGGGTCGTGTACTGTCCCGCGCTTGAAACCCTCTGCATCTGTGACTACCGGGGACACAGTCCCGAGGGCGAATCACTGCAGGGCCTCCAAGAGATGGTGGAGGTCCGCGCGCGAGGCTGGCGCCCGCTCCGGCGGCTCGCCCTCGAGTGCAACCGAGACCTCAACGAATCAGAGGGTGCAGCGGTGGTGGGGATCCGGGAGCACGTCCGCGAGGTCGTCATGGTCCCGCCGGGGCCCGCGGCATCGGGCCACTCGGCCGCGGCGCTCCCGGCGGAGTGGCGGGAGGAATTGGGGTGGGCGGACAACGCGCGCTGGCCGGACTGGGACTTTTTCGCGGAGTCCCGCGGGGGCTCGCGGGGCGGTTCTGTGGGTTTGGGGTAGACCCTGGGTCTCGCCGGGGAGTACTAATTTGATGCGCCAGACGTTCAGGGAGACTGGAAGTATACAGGAGAGCCCTGAGCGGCGCATAGGCCGTTGCGGTCGAATATATGTAACTTTAAAGGCGGCTTCCGTGCTCTACTCCATGCATCCTTCGTTTGTGGAACTTCTCAAGCAATAGAGTTGGACAGTTCCATGTTTTCGATTGTTGGTACTGCGCCGGGGTATTGTCTACAGAACTTTCGACTTCAGGGACACCGGCACCGAAGACAGGGATCTTCGCAGTCCAATATCACCTTCTTAGACCTTTCGCGGTCTTCCATATGGCAGCAAGTGACTTGAGGAATGGGCGGATGAACGCAAGGGAAAGCATGGCCACGGCGGGCTCGTTTGAATTAGAGGACAGTGGGTACTAGCAACCCGAGGCAAATTACAGCGACCGGAAGTACTACGGCTAGCAAAGCGAGCGTGATGGATGTAACAAACAGAACTAATACGCGCGTATGTAAGTAAAGTGCATAACGTAGTAATACAATCTGGTACATTCTATGCGCGGTGACATACGTATCCGAGTCCGTGGAGGCGATAAGTAGAGACAACATATTTAGGCGACATCGGCGTCGAGCTAATGCTGGATCGGGTGTAACGTATGGTAGCGATGGTGGG